>VDFB02133340.1:50531-78968 GCA_007258455.2 Sequoia sempervirens | reverse complement strand
AGAACACTCCAACAATGGCAGGATCAAGCAAGTAAAGTCATCAATAATCAAATTAAAATATTTTTTAATGACTCAGATTATGATTTTTTGGAAAATTGTATGGATAAGATTATTGTTACCGGCTCATTTTTAGAATCTTTTGAAAGAGATGCTAATCAGGTAGTGGTAAAGTATATGCCTTATAGTACAAAGGTAAATGAGGTGATTAATTTTGACTAGCCAACTAAAGAAGAATACTAGAGGTGGGTGGCTAAGTATTTGAATGATAATGAGTAAAAAGAGTGGGCTACCGACAGGTGGAAAATTAGATGTTGCGGTTACAGCGTTTCCATTTTTGTATGGATGACTTTCTTGGTGTGGGTTTCATGTGGTTTTTTGTTATTGCATCAACCTTCCTCTGCCGACATGATGAACGAGAATATGCTCCAGGATGATTGTTGTTATAATAATTTTTGAACAAGAATATTTCTCAAGGTGGTGGTTGTTGTAACAAATTTTGGAATATCACTAGGTGCTCCAATTGACTGGTGACAGGTGTACTTTCTGGCATGGTGCTTGTTTTCTCCTTCATTTTCTATAAGAAGGATTTCAAGGCTAGAAGTACGGGTTAGCAAGTTAGATAATTTTTGTCGAGTCTAGGTGAAGTTGCAGAGCGAATTGTAAAGTCCAATGGTTTTAGAGAAATGCAATTTAGGTTTTGAGTCATTATGTAATAGGTTTTGAGTTCATAGAGATTTAATGTTGTCTAATAGTACTAGCATTTGAGTTGAAATGAAAATTTGAGTTCATGTCTCTCCATTGTACATGCATATCTGAACTTTGAATGAAATAACTAAGGGTTGTTTTATCCATCTCACTATTGTGGTGTGTATGATTCTATTTTAGCTTTAATTCAAGGAATTAATTAAAATGTTTGAATGGGATTATAGGTGGATATGTGCTGTATAAAGATTTCACAAGTAGTCCTAAGTTAGAATGCATACTGATGAAATTGTAATGCAATATTGTCAGGGATCTTATATATGATGTATTAAATCTGTTATAAACCTCTAGATGCTTATGAATTTGACTCCCACAATGGATATATGGCACTGATCTAAGTTGTAATTATTAATGTAGTTCAGTAGTTGTTTGTCTTTGCCTAGAGCTTGCTACAAATTGCAAATCATTGACTATCTTATACAATGGATTGTGTTTAGTTATCTCACACTCTAGATAGTTGATATTGTCTATGAACAACCAATTCTAGTTGATATTATCTTATCGTGTTGAGCTATTAAGTGAGATCATCTGCTATTGTTAATGTTGTTTATAATAATGGTGCAGAGTTTGTAAACACATTAAGGGATCACCTCAGGGAATCTTCTGAGGAGCCCAAAGTGTAGGAGAGCTTTAAAGTCATGTCGGTCCGGATGTGACTGCCGATTGGAATTAACATTCCATAACTAGATTAAAAACCTAATTACATTGTAAAAGAACCAACATACACGTGTCATTGAACCATACCTCCACAACTGACTTTTTAATCTTTTATGATCACATGAAACATAAAACAAACTAATTTCAAGGTTGTTAACATCACTATTGAAATGTTTTAATTTTTGACCTTTCAAACATTAAAAAGTACATCATTAAATTAATTATGTAATGGCATAAAAATTAAAAACATCATGAATTAATTATGTAACCACATAAGTCAAATATAATTCTATCAAGAAATTAAATATCAAATAAGATATTATAATAGCATATTATGCATTTCAATGTCATTGATCTTCTTCTTCATCGCTCTTTGTATATAATAAATAGATCAGTTCAACATTGAAGAAAAGTTGGTCATATCGTATCCTTCGTCATTGATATGAGTTCGATAATTTCATCATCCACCACGGATATCATCTTCATGAACTATTAACTCCCTACATCATCATGATCTAGTTCCTCCTCTGACTATCTTTGTTAGGACATCATCAATAGCTGATCTGATCATCATATATCATCTTCTAGTTCTTCGATATCTTCTTCTTCCACCACATTATACTTTACCGGCCTTCCTCTTGGATCATGTCTAACAACAAATGGCCAACCCGGTTTACTTGGAACCTCTGAGTAAAATACCTGCTCACATTGGCTTGGAAGAACATAGGGTTCATTTCTAGCTCGCTCGATCAACCTTGTATTAACCATGGTAAATCCATTATCATATTCAATAACAATTCTCTCATGATCATTTTTATTCAATCGTAGCCTATACCATAGGATGACGAACATAATTAACTTGAAGGACTTAAAGTCACCTCAAGTATATCATCAAATCCATAGTGTCGATTTTGAGACTTTGGATGTATGTCACTTCCTAGATGAAACATTGGATCATTGAAGATTTTGATTATACTAGAATCACAAGTTTTCTTCATGTCGTCTAACATTTTGATTCAAAATTTATGACCATTGCACCACATAGCCTTGTGGTGTTTCACCTGCAATATGTCAAACATGTAAAAATTATTGCAATATCGTCAGTTGATAAACATATTTATTCTTGGCCGAATGTATGCAAAGAAAACAATCTCAACATATATATACATAAATATACTTGAAAATAATTAAATAATATGGATGATTAATATATTTATACGTACCTGTTTATCTCTTAAACCATATGCTAAAATCATTTTCCCTTTGGTAACATTGGAATCTCATTCGATGAGCTTCTTTAACCAATGAAGCCACCTTCCCATGTTAATGCCGCGACCCAGTTATTTGACATCATTCAATCCATACCGTCATCCAATCAAGATTGTTGGCAGCGTACAAATGTAGTGTATCCCACTCTCGACCAGCTGTACCAAAAAAAATTGAAATTGACAAACGGTGTATAATTAGTTAAATACCACAGTATACGACCTTAATTTATAATTGATGTATATTGAAGATTAAAAATTAAATAAGTACAATATACATAAAACCATATGTAAAATGTATTCCAATTAATCTCCATGACCATCTTATAATTACCTCTCACTTTCCTCAATCTACCTTTCCCCATCAGGTACTCCCCTTCAAATTTGTTAATGGAGTTTGGATCCCAAATCCGATCTACATGGATCTTTCTTGCAAACTTAGGAAGATATTCACTAATCAACACACCATGGTCTAGTATACCATATATCCCTCCACATAGAACCCATAGGATGTGCTCTTTTTCTAACCAAAGCCTTCAAAATTTCAAGTGCCTCTCAACCATCCACATTGACCTTGTGTATACAGGTCCACATAATTAAATCTCCTCAACTTGGTGTATGAGGTAGTGTTCTTATGCATTGAAAAATGTCAAAGGTAGACACTTTTGCATTTCACATTGACAGAATTTTTCTCTTCCAATATTTATATCTTCTTTATGGATTTCTTTAGATGACAACCATCTAAAAGTGATTCAAGATGCAAATATATTAATGAAGTTGTAAAAATATATAGTATATTACATAACAAGTAAAAAAAATGACAATTATAAGATGTATACAACGAATTGAATAAATCTCGCTACTTACCTCATGCATTTTCCAAGATCATATATAACTTCCTTGACATTGTTGTCAAAGTTGTCTGAGAGAGATAGAGGTAGAAAGTACTACAACAATTATAAAATGATCTTTTCATTATTTTTCCAAAAGTAGTAAACATAATACACTGAAAAGTACTTGCATTATACAAGTGTATATAATATACCTGAATAATTATCTTAATGAAGGTATGCCAATCATGCGTTTTCATCCTAACCCAAATTCACCTTTCTTTGTTATTATATTGTTTTATGTTCCTGACAAATCTTGGCAGAATCGATTTTTTGTATGACTTCTTTATAGCATTGTTTTGTTGCTGTTAATAATAACCAAGGAAGACATATTAATTTGGTCTCCATCACTATTTAATTGAATGACATTTTTCATTGCATGATTGGCTTCCTGAATGTTAGTACAAATTTTGACAATTTTTTCTTTGTCATGCCTTCCATCCAATATTTTCCATAACGTTTCTGTTATATTATTTCCAATATGCATTGTATCAAACAAATGTACAATTTGTAGCTGCTTATAGTAGGGCAACCTACTAAATTATGTGGGATAATTTTTCAGTCCCTGTGGAAGCTGGGCATTAATGCCTTGACGACCTTCATGAAGCATACAAGTTAAACAAATTAATAACGACAATCATTGTCAATTACAACATGAGTAAACACAACACAATATAAAAATATAAATTCAAAACATGTATACCATATATGATAGATAAAAAATTTGATCTGATGTATAACCTTGACGATTAATTCTATTATATTCCAACTTCCATAGGCGAGGTGACATTCTTCGTGGTTTTGATGTAGTCTCTGCTTTCCCATTGAAAGGATGTTTTTCAATAGTTTGATACTTATGATTTCTATGGAGGAATTTCCTATACTCATCAAAGACTTGCTTTCCTAAACTTGTTGAACGATGAGATTTCATCTTTGGACTACAAATTGGACGCATGATTTTCCTTTGTTTGAAGACCTACAAGATGATATATGGTGGATTAAATATGTCAAATTTTTCATTATATATAATGAATAGTTATTTAAAAAATGCATGATATCTACTTCATCAAATTAATGTATTAAAGTCTTGATTGAATGTTATAACATACCACAAAAATGTTTAACCTTGGGCATCATGAATTGTCCATACAAGCATTTAAAAATGGAATTGAAATTAATACGTCCTATTGGTGCGGAGGCGTCATACACATAGTGACACCATTTCCACTAACTGGCCAACTCATAGATGGAGGCTCGATATATACATTCATATCTTTAATTTGGTACTTACCTAGTTGAATCAACATAAATATTACATAATTATTATAACCATTTTACTGCAATATATATAAATTAATGTACATGACTATTGAATGAAAAAAATATAAGTCATTATGCAACAAATAAGACAAATGAGATGCTACTACGTTAAAGAAAATTTATGTAAACAAATACCTGGAACAATCATTGACAACATTATGTGCTCCCTCTTTATTGACATCCATGGAGGAATGTTGTGTGATATACTTGGGGCCACTAGTAAATAAAATCTTAACTCTCAAATGGGTTATTTTAAATCGCTCCCAATAGAAAGCACAGAGATTAGGGGTTCTTCTTTAAAGTGACCACATTTTCCCTATGTCCTAATCTTGAGAACCATCCTTGAGGAATTGAAAGAATGTCATCTCCACTTCTTTCATGCATGGTAATCCACAGATTGTGCTAAAGCTTTCACCTAAATAGACCGTTGTATCGTGGAATAATGAGAATATAGCGAGAAAGAACCTTGTGAGACACCTGTACATTAGTTGATCGCTGATATCTACTGATATGACATTCTGGGAATTCTGTTGCAAATTTATGTTGTTTATGATATATAATATGATCATTGGGACATGCATATATTGTTTGATACTCCATTCCAATATCTTTCATAATGGTAGATAAATCTCAGTATGAGCGAGGTAAAATATTTGATGGTGGTAACAAAAATTCACCAATCAATCTACAACAAAAAATAATTTGTTAATATAAAGAATATTAATGGTACATATTTCATCCTTTATTTACTAGTGATGAATTAACAACAATTAAAATAGATGAAAAAAGATGACATATATGACATACCTTAACATCCATGAGATTGCTATGTTTGATAAACCATTCATAACCTTCAAGTTCAACAACAACAATACAACAAAGAGGAGAAAGAGTTGTTCGAGCCCAGCTATAAAGACAAATATGTAGCCTACTAAATACATATAAGTCATGAACATCATCCCAAGTCGTCTTAGATCATCATAGTCAACTCTACCCTCTAAAATGTGTCATGGATCAGAAATGTATTCATACCATCATCTTCAACTATGTTTTCTTGCACATGATCATCTTCTTCCATGGGATCATTAACTTCATCTTCGATATTCATAGCTCCATGTTCGTCCGCTTGCAAAACCACATTCTCTGGGCCATGATAATCCATATCATCTGCCCTAGGGTGCCCCACCTTTATAATAATGATAGATACAAATAAACCATGATCATGATCAAGTGATTACATATATATATATATATATATAATGTTAAAACGATATAAGCATTTACAAATTCAATCAATATAAACACATATAATGAATAAATTACCAATGGAAGATAATCATGCCCCCTTCAACATGACCATGCTGCCTAATGTTTCTTAATTTGTTGTGATTAAAGGAATCATCTCATCTTTAAAGCCCTTGCAATTGTGCAAAGGGACAATAACGACTCACCCTTTCTTTTCAATCCTAGCCCACAATCTATCAAGTGTCTCTTCATTTGTTTTGGACCCAATAATTATCGTTATGATTTTTCTTTGCCAAGCTTGACTATTTAGATCTTCAAAAAATATCAAACTCACACTCCAATAATTTTTATTCATAGACAAGTAACATAGTCTAATAATTTTGATATTTTACACCAAAAAAATTTGGCATGCAACCACCCCTGCAAAAGAGAAGATAGTCTGAAGTTAATGACCCCAAAAAACACTTTCAAATGCTAATTCCAAAACTTATTAAATTCTGATTTTAATATGATTTCCAACCGTTAAGACTCCTAAAATCAGAATATTGAACTTGATCACAAACTTCCTACAAAAATGGAGGTAGCGAGCTAGTAAGAGCAAGTGACCCATTCCTAAGGAGCAACAAGTCAGAATCATCATTGCTAATGTCAATACGGATTTATCTTTTAGTTAAGATGCAATGTGTCACTTCTTATGACGAGCTTATCCCTAGGGCCCTCAACATTGAGAGAGCCCTAATAAAAAACAACAGAAGCATTGGTAAGAGGATGATTAGGGTACAAACCCTAGGCCTCCGTAGAAACATAAACAATAACTATAGCGGATTAGTGAGGTTGCAATACCAGAAAGATTGAGACATTGTAGGTAATAACAAAATCTTGCAATCTAAAGATTGTAGCCAATAACAAGCACACTATGTAGCTTAGTGACATTTGTAAATGCAATCTACGGTAAGAAGAATGACAGTCACTTGAGATGTGACAGTCAAAAAGAGGCTGAGCAGTGACAAGATAATAAATCTCAAACCTTGCATAGTAAAGTGAAGATTTTAACAGTGAGTTTCCTTACCCCCTTGCTGACCTTAAGGGTTTTTCAAATGTTTTTGGTAGTGTTAGACAAGGAAAATACAATTAGGGAATGACTATCCAAATGAAGTAACATTGGTAATCATAGGTTCAATGTTTCTTCTTAGCCATTAATGTATAATGGAGGTAGTGGATTACATGTTTGAGCAGTGTTTTGAGACTCATCAAATATGGGAGAATAATGAATAATACCTTGTAGACTGTGAAGTAGTGTCAATAAGGTTGAAGGATCTTAAGAACTACAATACCATGATACAATAAGTCCCCTGTTGTAAGTAGGCAGTCTATAGGGCATAGTTTGATTTTATAGAAGGATGCTCATGAAAGGAATCTTCAAGTGATAGTGAGTAAGCTGTTTAAGATTGTAGCTGAGGGTGCAACACCCAGTCTTAAAGGAAGTTAGCAAAGTAGTAAATGTGCAAGAAAATTGAATCGTACACAACAAATAATTCACAATGTTATCTTCCATAATTCCTTGAGTTTGAAGACAAAAATCTCATTGTATCTTCATAATGAAAGTGGTGAACTTAATGGTCAATCACTAGCAACCATGATTTTAAAACATGCTATTGTGCTTATGGAGGCAACATTTTAAGCAAGGCAGTGAGTGGTGGTTTGGAACAATGGCAGGTATGAAGGACTTGCTTTATATGCATACTATGCAATCTAGCTTAAGACATCATTCTTAGAAGAGATTGAAGGTGGATTATGGAACTCAAGGGTTATCATGAAAAGGATTAAAGCAAAGACTGAGATCTATTTAAAAGTTAGGGTCATGAAGATATTAAATATGTCACATGAAAAACCCTCGTAGCTGGAGTAATGAATACAGTGCCAAAGAGGATAGTGTGCTGGGGCAGATTTAGGAGATCTCCATATTATCTAATTACAGGGAAATACATCATTTATTTATTTAATTAATTAAAAGAAATTATTCTAAACCCTATATAGGATACATTGATACTTCAAAAGCCTCTGAAGGAATTTGAGATTATGCAAATATATGTCAAGTAACATTCATAAGGTTGAGAAATCTTGATCACTCTCTAGAATAGCCCATTAAACATGGGTTGTGCTTGAATGCACTACATAATTGATATAACACAACCACTCTGCATATCAACTAGGGTTATAGGATCTTTATTGCAGCAAGAGGTAATCACTCTTCGATCATGCTATAATTACATCCTAACCTATTAAACTTGAGACAACCTGAATGCACCCAATGATGATTGACACCTACATTATACAACTTGAATTAACTACATTATATGAGTGCCTCCATTTCTATCACAACATAGCCACATTAAACTTGGGTCACACATGAATGCATCCTGTATTTTTTATAGCACAAATGTGCCACATGACCAATAGAGTTATGAATCACATAATTCTGATCACAAGAATTTTTCCTTGTTTGTGATCTTATGGTGATTCCACACAACAAGATCTGGACATGAAATTCTCAAAACCCTTAACCTCTAAAAATGAAATATGATGAGATGTTGCTTTAAAATATGATTTTCAAACCTGGAACTACAAATCTGACTTCACAACTGAATTCTACAAAAAGACAATGACTACCCTCAACTTGGCGATATCTTCTTGAATTTTTTTTATTTTTATCGTCCTTAGTTCTCCACAAACTGTCTCAAGTAGAACAAAACACTGTTGCAATAAATCAAGCGCAAACTCACTTTTCTTTATGTCAGCCATAATTTTTTTTTCTATTTTTCATGTTTGTCGAAAATTCGACGAAAATGATAGCTGACATTTCGACGAGCCCTAGGTTCATCGAAATTTTGACGAACATCGGGGATAAACTTTCAAAAATTGAAAATTACACATCAAATTTTACAAGCACCCAACGAACATCAAATTTTACATATTTCGTCAGACAGTTTCATCAGATTTTGCAATCAAATGTATTAGTGTAACCTCTTTTAGGTTGGCCTCAATGGAACATATGCACCTCAAACATGCAACCACAAAATAGGTTAACACCAAATACTTCTGCGGTGGAAAGAAGTGAAGGAAAACCACACCAAGGGTTAACCAGTACCCAAATCTACATTGACACACTACACCATGCTTCCACAAACAACAAACCATCTCCACAATTAGGACTAGCATGCCAAGTCGACCAAACCTGCACTAACACTGTCAAACAATCAATTCACTCTTCACCAAGTATGAAAACATCTTGTGGACTACGAAGCTCAAAATCACACAACATCTTGGAATATTCCAACATCATCAGAATATTCAACAACACTACCACAACCACTTGAAACTGAGAATACTATCATCCTATGCAACCGACCACACTAGCATAGACATACAACTCACTAACCAACCTTGTGGAACAAATGAACACCAAGCACTCTAGGGGAAGGTAGATACAAACAATATAAGCATGTTCCAAAATTTGCAAGATAAGAAACCTCAACACGGAGAAATTCAGAGCAATTCCATTTATCCCAAACAACCTTCTTCACAGGCAACACATTTTTAGACACATCTTCCATTATCGCATGGTCCAGAACCTAAAACTCTAGATATAACACATGTCTTTGAACACCTTTGATCATCTTATCTAAACCACACAATAACATCTTCAACCATGAAGAAATGCTAAGAAAAATACAAAACACAACTTTGTCACCTTGTACACTCTCTATTCAAATTTTCTTAAAAGCACTTGGAAACCAATGGAACCAGTTGCATCAACAACCCCTGCTCAACACCACAAACACCTTATCATCATAACCACACTAGAGGTTGACATAGGTTGACATCAACAACAACACTAAGGACAACATAGTGCAACAATCTCCAACAATATCCCCGTTGACATCAATGATAACACTAATCTCAAACAACCTTTTCATATTTCAGATAAGATACCCTATGACTATGATACTATTCAAGATTTTGATTATTTGGAGTGCTTTGAATCTTCAAAAGATGAGGACGAGGTTTCTTTAGGTGATCCTTCTTATCCTTCAGAGACAGTTGATGTACCTTGACCTTCATTGATTCCTTGTGCAAAGTCATTGATTGAGACTCCCATCATCCTTGTTCAACAAGATGATTTTGGTTCTTCAAATTTATCTTTGTGGGATAATTTCTTGACATGTATTTTAGAATTATTTGTGGAGTCTCATATTTCAGATTTAGAAGTCACATTTGAAGGATTATCTCTCCTCTTTGATGGAAATAATTACACTACTATTTTCAAACCATCTTTGTCTTTGGAGATTGTTCAACATTGGTTTCCATATAATTATGGTTTGTCACCTTCTTCTTTGATTGGGCATGTACCTGATTTGATTATGAAATCTTCATCTTTAGTGGACAAGGGGACACATGATCAAATTTTCAAGACATCATCATACATCTTTATGCTTCTTCTATTCAATTCCTATCCAGAATGGGAAGCATTCTCGCATTTGTCTAGTTTTGTTTCTTTCAAAAGGGAGACAAGTTGTTTGTCGGCATTGAATCATATTTTTTCTTTAAACACTTACCAAGATATCATACATTATCGGGGCTATGTATAGTCTCTCTATTTCCATCTTATGGGGGGTAATTGATTGTATATTCATGATGGATGTAGTCCTTTGGGGTACCATTGAGTTCTCAACACATCATCCTTGTTTGCATCTTTTCGCTCTTTTAAAGAGGGGTTTTTCCCAAGTAGGTTTTCTCCTTTTCTCAATTTCTGAGAGATCATTTGTAAATGGGTACCTAACACGTCCTTGTAGTTGAGACCCATCCTCCTATCCTTATATATTTGTATCATTGCATAATAATCTACTCCCTAAGTTTCACTCAAGGGGGGGTGTTGGTGTAAATAGGTATTTTACCTAACTAGTTAATTAGTGTGTCCTATTTACATGTTAAGTCCACTTAGGTTGTAGGAATCCTTTAATAGAAGTCTTGGTTTTCATCTAGATCTTATCTCATCTTTTTTGGTATTTAATACTTTTTCCCTAGGTCATATAATAAATAGTTGAGTTAATTGTCACATGTTATAGGATTGAGACACATGTCACAATCTTGCCTAATCCTATCCTTCACCTTGTCGATATAAGCAAGTTCATTGCACACTTTGTAACATACCTCATCATATATGTCATAGGTTATTAATATCAAGAAAGCTCATTCCTTGCATACTCTCTTGTCGAAGGTTTTCATTATTTTTGTAGGTGGTCTTGGGTGTCAAGCTAATTTTTAGCTCCTACATTTTTGGGATCAAATTTTGATATTCTAAACATGACAATTTTGAATTGGGCTTAGTTCGCGTACAGTTAACTTTCATTTAATTTTTGGAACTAAGAGAAGGTAGGGCACCTATGCCTCTTCCAAAGTAAAGACACAATTGCCCCATATCCCAAGGAAGTAGGATCAAATGGTGAGAAAGAGGAGAATAAAAAAATTAAATGAGGTGGTTTTAGCTCAATTGGACTTTCAATTTGTGTGTTATATGGAAGAAATAAGGTGAGTGTGAACTAGTCATGAGAGGAGATAAGAAAACATTTTTTTTTTAGAAATTACCTTGAAAATGAAAACATAGATAGCTTAAGTGTGAAGGAAGCATAAGAAAGAGGAAATCATAGGAATAAGGGGAAAGAGTGATATAGGGATAAGAAATAGGATTTATGAAGGGATCAAGAGACATGGGAAGTGGAAAAGTTAGGAGAAAGGGGGGAAACATAATAGAAAGGGGTCAAAAGGGGGAAAACTAGAGAAAACACTAAAATGAGTGCACAAACATAGAAAAAAGAATTGCAAGGTATACAATTTTAATTATTACAATATGATTTGGATTAAAAGGCAATAATATCTTGATGTGAGATGACCACATAAGGGCTTTGAATGTAATGATAGGTGTATTAGGCTTATGTATGTCAATAAAGCTAATGATAAATTGACTCTTGAATGATATTTTGTGTATCTTTTTTCCATAGATCTACCTGCTACAATCAAGTCCTATTTTGAGCTTTTTTCACTCTTTTGTTTTGGATTCCTACGAGCTTGTATAGTTGGTTTACCAATTAGTGAGGGTTTACATGGAAAATTTGGGCATATTTCTCTTGTTTAATTGAAGCAATGATGTATTTGTTATTAGAAGTTTTGAAGAGAATGTTTTTGCATGTTCATGGGAACAAGAATAGAGGAATCTCTTAACAAGAATCTATTTTTATAGTTTATATTATTCTATTTAAGAGAATTTCATCTAGTTTATTATTTAAACAACCACAAAATTTAAAGAGATTGAAGCTTGTTGGGCTTTGGAATTGAGTATGCTTAGAGTTTTGAAGTTTTCCTATGGTGATTTGTTTCATCCATTTGCCAAACTTGTAGGTCCTAGGTCTTATTTTCCTTTTATTTTTATGTAACGATTGAATGATCTTATTGAGTTGTTGTGAATGTATTGAATTATGACGACTTCTTATGTGAACCAATTAAGGTCATCACAATCTTTTCCCTTAATAATGCTATCTATGATTGAGCTAGGTTATAAATGCCACCGAGTGTTTATGATATTGAGTGATGATGATATAATCATCTTTGTAACATTAATAAGATAATGGTAAGGATATAAAACACCATGTGAATTACTCAATGCTTATCTAAGTTGATAAGATCTATTAATACTTTCTTAAGAAGATTGGATATGACATAAAGTATTTTAGTAGGTGAGCTACACATGATCAATTGTATATCTTGAACCATAACTCTAATTGATTCAATTAGATTAATGTTAGATATCAACATCATGTTAGAGAGGGTCGATGCAAGTATTGAAGAATTGACAAATGCCATGTACCATGGAATCCGCCCAGCCACGAGCAGTTGATCCATGGAAATAGTGGTGTATGGTGATCTTGAAACTTCCTCTCTTTTCCAGCTGTCCACCTCTGCAAGCTTTGAGTAAATATGTCATCCATGTGAGATCAGCGGGAAACATGCGCACAATGGCGTACCAACAATCACAGCTCTGATTTGAAAGCTATAAATGTTTTATACGTGAAGGAAAGAAGGAAGCTTCTCCGTGGCTTCTGCCTTTCCACTCTGATAAGGACGTCCACTGCCATTATTCTGTGCCGCACAAAATATGTACAACACTGGTGACGACATTAATGAATTGAGACTGATTGTTAGTACAGACAAACCAGCTGGAGTTTTAAATGTTTCGCACAAAATGGATGAGTTTGTCCCCCTGTATTTAATGTTATTTGTTCGTTCTTTGTTCGATGGGATTCGAACACGAAACGTGCTACGAAACTGCAATGACAATTTCAGGTTGTAACGTAAATTTCGCTTCAGAACTCCTAAAAATGTGTGCTTTTTCCTAAAATGTTTGAATGAATGAATGAATGTTTTTAATCACGTCCACGAGGCCAAGCAGCCTATGGGACCCAAAGATAGCAAGCGAAGAGACGTGAACCCCAGAAAATGCAAAAAACCTATGTTTCTTTTTCTTTCTGCATCTTGGATCTTCTGCTGTGTATCTTGATCAGAAAATCTGCAAACCCTATTATCTTCTCTTCTTCAAACAGATCACCCAAATTGTTCCCTTTTAATGTCTCAGTATAATTGATCCGAATGTCCTTGTAAGCTGAACATTCCCTGATGTAGTGCCATTCTGTCTCAACCACTCCTTGAGTGCAATATCTACACCTTCTGTCTGCCCACTCCTCTTTAGGTATCATCCACCTTCCGGTCTCACATCTAAGCTGGTGCGAACTTGTTCTAATCTGAGCTATCAACATTTTCGCTTTCCATTTTATTTCCATTCCGATGTAGGTCTTTTGTGTGTGGTCATGCGTAGGGTTAAAATGTTTGACATAGTATTCTTTCTTCCTCCCAAGTGGCCCTTTCCACATGCTTTCTTTGAATATCAATTTGGGTTGTAAGGAAGGTAAAGATTGCAGTTTGGAATATTTTTGAATTTGATTGTGTGAATTTTTTCATCAAAATTTTGAATCACATTTTATGATTCATCATTAAGATATGTACTTAGATAGGAGGAGAAGTGAAATATGATCCGAAATGTTGATAAAAATTCACAGTCAAATCCAAAGACATTTCAAACTAATATTATGGACTCCGAAAATTTTATATTTTAGAAATAGTATCTAATGTTTGTAATACAAGACTAGCCTAATACTCTACAAAACATGGTTTTTAAATTTTATTATAGATTATTATTATATGAAATTTTTCATAATTCTAAAATTTTAGTGGTATAAAGATTGGTTATACAAGCGAAAAAAAAAAGTTTTTTTAATAAGTTGCTAATATACACATAAAAAAAAAAATTGGTGGTAAATTTTGTTAACTTTCTTTGTAACTATCAACTTTGTAATCTATTTCTTTTAGATGTAAACTAAAAATGTTTGGTAGTAAAAAATGAATCACTTTGATTTCAATATTCATGCACTCCAAAGTTTTCTTTTTTTTCCTCAAAATAACATCAAACACAAAATCTCATTCTTTAAGCTCACATTTCATATTTCCTTAGCTTAGGTTAAAAAAATTCCTTCAACTTACATTGCATTCTCTTTCTTGAGATCAACTCTTACAATTGGAAACACGAGGTGGGAGTTGGTTCTATATATGCACTTACATCAACTACATTCCATCTCCTTTTATTTATAATGGTGGGTCAAAAACACACAAATGAGGTGGGTGTTTCTCATATGTAACACCTAATTAAAAATTTTCTTGGTCTTGATAGTGATTACAATGTAATTGGTACACAATCAATAATAATGGTTGATGTGGCATTCATCATGGCTTCTTTGTTATCATTTTTGATGACATGCTAGGTTAAGGAGTACATTATAATAGATGAATTAGCTTTGACTGTTTGGTTAATGGTTATCATAAGTGGGTAGTAAACAAATAATTATATGTTGCAGATACACTAGACAATTTTATTTTAATATTATGACTGCTCATGTTTTATGGTTTAATGTTATTTTTTATCACCTTTGAATTTTATTTTTCTAATGTTATGGTTATGGTAATGGAAGTAGTGTTTGACTATTTCAAGAATGGGATTGATTCTCATAATGTGCTTAGATTGAGTTCAAAACAATAATTAAAGTGTGTTCTAGCATAAACTAAACACGGGAAAATATGAATGTGGAAGTGATATGATTGTTTTAAGTGCTCCAAGAGATATGCGCTTTATTTTTTGAATGCCCAACCATTCTATAAGTTGCATGGAATTTAAAATCACTAAAGAAACATTCTCATTCATACAATGCCCATACTATTTCTCTTTAACACAAAATTAATGTAAGTCTTACCTTTAACTTTGACCTAGATAGTTCATTTGAAGAAATTGTTATATATTTTTATTTTAACACACAAAATGACATAACACTCCATTTGTCTTTTTCTTTGCAACTATTCTCTAGAGCAATCTTTGTAACAATGACGTTGTTTATAATCTAACTAATATTTAGGCAATGACATTTTACGATATGAATGCATTGATAAACTCAAAATAGGACTCCCAACAAATTCTAAATGATTCATACTTTGTTGACTCTAAAAAATAATGAACAACTTTAATTGTTCTTGTTTCTCGTGGGGTTAAATCTAGTCAAAGCTAGAGTTGATTCAAACATTGTGAATGCTAGCTAAAGAACACATCTTGATAGTTAAATAAAATATATAAGTAATAATTTGATTCTTTTCACCACTTCAATATTTTAACTTAGGCCACCAATATTCTTGTATAATTGTGAAGAATAAGGCAATGTCCTATGTAGTTTTATGTGCCAAAATATGCAAATATTCTTTTTATTAAATAGTGAAGATCGGAGATAATCTAGTAAGTATCACATAAAATACGTTTAATTATTAAATATTACTAATAGTTATTAATCAAGATCAAATGCATATTTTTTGTATCTTATCCCTACAACCATTAAAGACACAAAGCCCGCGTAAACACTAGGCATGTAACTTATAAGAGGTGCCAAATTATGCATATATTTTTTTAATCTTTTAATACCTATTTAATTTTTTTTTAATTTCCCTTCTCCATGTGGAATCTAATAAACAGTTTCACCACTTAGATCCATCAAAATTTATACTTAGAGTATAATAAAATTCTAACACTTGATAGAAATAGAATGCTACAAAATAAGACTCATTGATTTTAAATCAATGAAAAATATAATTAATTATGTATTATTGTTAGAACTTAAACATAACACATATGTATATGTATATAACTAGAAGTTAGTTATATTAATGTTGTGATATTATACTAGAGGGTTTATGGATTTCCCTAATGTAGATGGAGATACATTAAATTTTGGTTGTCTACTTTTATGTATCTTCCTTTTAGCACATATGTCTTTTTTCCATTAGTTTTTCATATTCTAATAGTCTCTTATAGTAAAATGATTGTGAAAAGGAGTTTCTCCTTGTTTTCATTCTTGAAGATGAAGAGGTAAATAACTCAAGCACAAGGAAATATTCAATGTTTTTTTATTTGATGGATTATAGTTCTAATCTCTAGGACATGGCATCCATTGATAATTCTTCTCATCACTTATTCTCATGCTATTTAATTGTTCAAGCGTGAATGTGCTCTATTAGTTGTAATACCTTACTAGACATTACAAATATTAATAATACTCTAACATGTTGCTTAACATAAATAATATGCTATTTAATAGTACCATCACTTGTATGTTGTGTTGTCTAGATGAAGAGTAGAAAATTTAATATTTTCTTCATCATACATAGGGTTTAGTAAAAAAATATGTATCTAACTTTTAAATCCAAGAACGAACTATATAATTTTTTGAACCATCAAAAGTAGGAATGGTTAACTTACCCAATATGTGTTGTAGATCTTAATGAGGCTATTTTCCATTTGGTATTCTTTAATTATTTTGTGTACTCTTCATCTTCAAGTTACAAAAGTTGGAGAGGGATATTTATACATAAATTCTAGTCCAAGAGCTTCGTGTTCATCAAAATATCCTACAAAATTTATCTCCATTCTATTTTTTCTTTTATTTTTTAAGTGGCTCTTCTTACTTTTATTTTAAAAGGTAGTCTAGAAATTCCTAGATGCATAACCCACAATTATTATATTATTTGTAATAACACTTCCTTCAGTTATAGGGGTTTGAATTGGACTTGGCACATTTATATTCTATATTATTTATAATAATTATGTCATGATATTTTTCATTTGTTGTTGACCCTAGCTCATATTGAAAATAGAATTATATTATATCTTTGTCTTATCTTCATTTGTCAGATCCTTCTTACTTATTTCCTCGTCTCTACTTCTATTTCTTCAAATTGATCTTATAACTTTCTTTGCTTCCTCTAATAAAATCTAATTTATATTTCATTGGGTTGAATTAGATGTTAGATATAACCTTGCATGCTAACAAGATCAAATATTTTCTACAATTGTAATACCCATTTTCAAATTTCTATCAAATATGCAATTTTTTATTCCTTTCCATGTAGCACTAGGGAATAAATAAAATATTAAATTTTAATGATGAAATCCCTAGAAAATTTAATTTTATTATTCTTTTAATTGTTGGAAAAATTTACAAAATGTTGATAAACTAAACCAAACAACAAATATAAATATTTTTTTAAATATTTAAATCAACGCACCCTCATATAATATTTTTTAGAATATTTGAAGAACCAAAATTCCCACTCTCAAGTATCTTACTACTATATATATGTAGGGCTGATTGGTGGCAACAACTAGGATGAAAATCAAGCCATATGATTGTTAGAAAGGGAGTTATATGACAACAACATTTGAAAATGGGCAACTAGTATACAAACAACATTGGCATAAATCATCACATGTTCAAATTGCTATGGAATAGTAGAACAACAAAAAGTACATTTGAAATTTGATGATTTTTTGTTGGAAATTATATTTAAAACTTGTCAATAGCCTTTGTCATAAATTTAAAATCCTCTAAAATACTTCTTATTGCCTGAAACTAGATTTAAACTTACAATATTGAACACTAATGTCATCCTCAAATGAAATCACCTCACTTGAGAAAGATGATTTTTCTCCTCAAATCCTAAATAGAAACCAAGAGGGTTTTCACCCTTCATATTTTCATACACCAATGTTTTTCATCCATGTATGAGACAATGAAAACAAGTGCTCAAACTCCAAAAAAATTGATTTGATTACAATAATAATTAATGATTCCTTTGATCAATTCACCCTCTTTTTATAAAATTCCTTTTAGGCCCCTCAATTTGAATTTCCTTTTCCCTCCTAAGACTCCCTCTAAAAGTGTTTAAAAACACTTTTTGAATAAAATATTACATGAGGCCTTATGATGTCCCAATATGTCAACTATTTTATTAAAAATAATAATACTATTTAATGTATCCTTGAAATTAAAGTTACTAGGTCCAACTTAAAATATTATTAATTATTTCCTTAACTTTATCTCTTAGCCTACGAGAAATGAAGAAATAGCCTATTGGTCATCCTAATTAATTTAATTTTGAAAAGGGGACATGAAAAATGATAAGAAATAAATGAATATGACTACACAAAGCCATTCCATGGATTCAAAATATTGCATAAATAGTTTTCAAAGCTCTATAATGGTGCTCCAATGGTAGACCAATACTTCAAGTCTCCAAATTTTCAAGATGACAAAGCAAAAATCCAATTTGCAAGAAGAAACTTGAGTGTGCAATATGAAGACGAGAGAGTAAGGTTTCTTTTATAGATTTTTTGTTGGCATAAATAGGTATTTTACCTAACTAGTTAACTAGTGGGCCCTATTTACATGTTAAGTCCACTTAGGTCCTAGGAATCCTTTCTAGAAGTCTTAGTTGTCATCTAGATCTTATCTTATCTTTTTTCCATTTAATACTTTTTCCTAGGTCATTTAATAATTAGTTGAGTTAGTTGTTACATGTTATAGGATTGAGACACATATCATAATATTATTTAATCCTATCTCTCACCTTGTCTATATAAGCAAGGTCATTGTACACTTTGTAACATACCTCATCATATATCTCATAGATCTTAATATCAAGCAAGATCATTTCTTGCATACTCTCTTGTGGAAGGTTTTCATTATTTTTGTAGGTGGTATCGGGTGTCTAGCTAATCTTTAGTTGCTACACATGTTGGTGTCATCAATACATAATTATTAATTTTGTCACAGGTTTTATTATGGCAATGTTTTTATAATAAATATGTTTTATTTAAATATGGACAGGGAATTGGTTTTACTACGGTAACATCCCCACTTACAGGCTTAGCATTGGGGATTAAAATCCAGTGGCATGTGGAGTTGCCATTGGTGCCCACCGCTAGAACATCGTCCTACCATCACCCAAGTAGTGACACCTTTTTTTTTCCCTGTAGTGACTGTGGTCATATTGGAGATTAAGACCAACTACTAGCCCCCAAGGGCTAAGATTTTGCCCCTTATTGCCCAAATTGGGTCTTTTTTCCATGGAGCATAAATTTTTTCCAAGATATCAAAAATTTACAAATGAGATATCGACAAAAAGCTAGTTTCATGTATTTCATAGTGGTCTAGGTTATTTTACCAGATTTTGTTACAATTAAATTTTATTGTTGTTTTAAGTTAGATTTCCCTTTTGGACCTCCAAGCTCATAATTTTTTTGTCTATATCTCCATTTTTCATGATTTTTGTGACCTCAAAAAGGTATCGAGGAGCTCTATTATCATGCACATGCACTTTTTCTAGATTCAGCCCCTAGTGTCATTTGTTCATATTTTGGAATATTCACATTTTTGTTAATTACTTGGACATACTAACTCCTAGAGAGGTTCTATCTTTTTGGGAAGGCTTCACTTGCATTATACATGTCGTGTTTGAGGGTTTTTAGTTATTGTTGAAGGTTGATATCTTTGTAATTTTGGAGATTTCTCATAGTTAATTATGGGGTTTTCATTTCATCCTTCTTTGATCATCTTGTAACTTGGGAAACTATAAACAATGGAGAGATGACATCATAAAAAGTCTTTGTTGGCTTTGTATGTTGCCACAATTTTATGGTATTGTTCCCTCTCCAAGTACTGATAGTGAGAAATTTTCTCAAAATTGTAAAAGGTATCATGTCTTAGGAGTTATTGCTATGCATGTTCATGATGATATTTTGAATGCTATTATTCATTTTGAGCGTCCTTGTGCTCTTTGGACTAAAATTTGGGAGATATATGGAGATCCTAATACTTAGCCTTTCTTAGATGAGTATGTTTCAGATTGTCTTGTGCCTCTTCATATTTCAGATAGGTTACCCTATGACTATGATACTATTCAAGATTTTGATTATTTAGAGTACTTTGAATCTTCAAAAGATGAGGATGAGGTTTCTTTAGGCGATCCTTCAAAGAAAGTTGGTGTACCTTCACCTTCATTGATTCCTTGTGTAGTCATTGATTGAGGATCCCATCATTCTTGTTCAACACCTGATAATTTTGGTTCTTCAAATTTGACTTTGTGGGAAAATTTCTTTATAGGCATTTCTGACTTGTTTGTGGAGTCTCATATTTCAAATTTGGAAGTCACGTTTGAGGGGTTATCTCTCCTCTTTGATGACAATCATTGAACTACTATTTTCAAACCATCTTTGTCTTTGGAGATTGTTCAACATCAGTTTCCATATAGTCTTGGTTTGTCACCTTCTTCTTTGATTGGGAATGTACCTGATTTGATTGTGGCATCTTCATCTTTAGTGAACAAGGAGACACAAGAGTAGATTTCCAAGACATCATAATACATCTTTATGCTTCTTCTTTTCAATTCCTATCCATAATGGGAAGCATTCTTTCATTTGTACTTGGTTTTGTTTCTTTCAAAAGGGAGGCACGCTATTTGTTGATATTGAATCATGTTTTTCTTTAGACACTTACCATTTTTTATAAGATATTATACATTATGGAGGGGGCTACATAGTCTCTCTATTTCCCTCTTATGGGAGGTAATTGATTGTATATTCATGATGGATATAGTCCTTGGGGATACCATTGAGTCCTCCATACATCATCCTTGTTTGCATCTTTTCTCTCTTTTGGCGAGCGGTTTTTCCCAAGTGGGTTTTCTCCTTTTCTCCATTTATGAGAGAGCATTTGCAAATGAGTACCTAACATGGCCTTGTAGCTAAGACCCATCCTTGCATCCTTGTATATTGTTTCATTGCATAATAATCTACTTCCTAAGTTTCACTTAAGGGGGGTGTTGGTGTAAATATGTGTTTTACCTAACTAGTTAATTAGTGTGTCCTATTTACATGTTGAGTCTACTTAGGTTATAAGAATCCTTTCTAGAAGTCTTAGTAGTCATCTAGATCTTATCTTATATTTTTGGTATTTAATACTTTTTTCCTAGGTCATATAATAATTAGTTGAGTTAATTGTCACATGTTATAGGATTGAGACACATGTTATAATCTTGTCTAATCCTATCCCTCACCTTGTCTATGTAAGTGAGGTCATTGTACACTTTGTAACATAACTCATCATATATCTCATATATATTAATATCAAGCAAGCTCATTCCTTGCATACTCTCTTGTGGAAGGTTTTCATAGTTTTTGTAAGCAAACTTGGGTGTTGAGCTAATCTTTAGCTCCTAAATTTTTTGATCAAATTTTGATATTTTAAACATGAAAATTTTGAATTGGGCTTAGTTCGCCTATAGTTAAATTTCATTTAATTTTTGGAACCAAGAGAGGGTAGGGAACTTGTGCCTCTTCAAGGTAAAGGCACAACTACCCCATATCCTAAGCAAGTAGGATCAAATGGTGAGTGTTGGTGTGAAAGGGGTACTTTATCTAGCTAGTTCATTTTCTAGCTAGTTATCCACTTAGGTTCTTTTGACACCTTATTACTTAAGTTTACTTAGGGTCCACATGGGATATTTATCACTTTGTGTCTCATATCATAAGATTAAGACATTTGTCACAATCTTATGATACTTATCCACTTTAAATGTCTCATATCATAATATTAAAAAACTTGTATAATCTTATCATATCTTATCCCTCACCTTGGCCTATATAACCAAGCAATTTCTTTTGTAATCTCACACCATTCATTCCAATTCTCAAGCTCATAGAAACTTTGCATTCTCTTGAGAGGAATACAATTTATTTTTTCTCACATTTTATTTATGCATTTTCTTTTCTTTAGTAATTTGAATTTGGGGTAGGCTATTTAGCAAATCTTACATGGAATCAAAACAAAAATGAGTTGTGGGTTAGCAATATTTTAGGAAATTTGGGAGTGTAGAGCTATTTTTTTTAAAGTACTAAGTATTCTCTTTTCTTGCATCCTTGGATGATCTAAAGAATCAAAAAAGTGTGGAGAAAATATTATTTTCGGAGGGGTTTATACATTAATTTGCTTGTTGCAGGTATTCTGAAGCTTTCTAGAGAAATTTTGAGCTCACCATTGAGTCCAAAAAAGTTGAGAAAGTCAAATCTACTCTTTATTTCATTTGAATCAAACATTGGAGGCCAAATCAACAAGAATCTGAAGTAGAAGGTTCATTGCCAAATCCAACAAGGAACTGTCATTTTGGAGTATTATGGGTCAAATCTGACCCTACCATCACATTCAAAAGACCTGAAAAAGTTACAATTGACTGTTAATTTGTCAATTTTAGTCGAGTTTGAAAAAAAATAAAATTTAATCCAATTTTTTTTAAAAAAATCATTGATTAAAAGAAAAAGTTAGGGATATGCAAGTACCCACATAGGATCTGCACCCCATAAAGGTACAAACCCATCATGAGACCTCATACCTTCATTTGACCACCCATAAAACTTAAAAAAAAAAAAAACATTTATTATAAAGTAAATTTTTCTTTATTTAAAGCCCCACATTTAAGTTCAATAAAGCTTTTGAATATTTAATGCACATGGGGTGTGGGAAGGCTATGGCCCCCCACTTTATTCTAAAGTTTTTAAAAAAAATTATTATAAAGTTTAAAAAAGTTATTTTTAATAAAGTGTTTTTTTAATTGAAGTTTTTTAAATATATATATTTTAATATGTTTTATTAAAGATTTTTTAAATATGGTTTTAAATTAAACTTTTAATTAAATAAAACTTTAAAAAATTCTTTAATTTTTTATTAAAGTTTTAATTTAAACTTTGTTAATTAATTTTTAATAATTTTTAAAAAAATAAAAATATTTTTCTTTATTAATATTAATTATAAAGTTTTTTTAAAATGTTTTTTAATTAAATTTTTTATTAAGTTTTTTTTTAAATAAGTAAAATTGGAAAACATTTGGGCGGTGGGTCTAGCTCAGTTGGCTAAAGCATTCTATTGCAGGTAAGAGGTCACGAGGTCTATTCTCCCCACCATCTGCATGGTACCAGAGGGTGTGTCGCACCAATGTCACCGGTCACATGAAAAAAATTTACCAGGTGCACTGCAGTTTATAGGGGGACAGATACCTGACTGATTCCTGTAGTCTAAAAAAAAATAAAAATTTAGAAAACATTTTTTCTTGATTGCCAAGCTTTGTATTGTATCATTCATGGTGTTCCTTCATCCAATAGCCAATAGTGGCCAGTTGTTCATGTTATTATGTTGATATCCCAATTAGAGGGCACATTTAACAGTCACATTTGGTTGTCAAATTCAGAGTTTATTTTTGTTTGGCTTCTTCATTAGAGTTTCCAGATTTGCATTATTGATGTTGTCCAAATAACTCGTGTATGTAAAAGATGTAAATGCATTAAAATAAAGTGCCAAAATTGTCACTTCAGTGTAATCTGCCAAATCTTTCATATACAAGCTTCTTAGGATTGGTTTATGTATCAAGTGTTAGTTCCTATAAACACAAGATTTTGTATATTCAAGGGGGGTTCACTTGACCTTCTAATTTCATTCTCTCTTATTGGGGGGATATTTTTTCTCACATGGGGTTTTGTCCTTCATATTTTCATGAGAGTATTTTCTTTTTTTTCTTTGTTTTGGAGAAGAGGTTTGTCTCACTAGGTTTGTCTCCTTCTCTCCATTTGTGAGAGATTTATTTGTACATGGGTACCTCATCAGGCCTAGAAGTCGGGACCCATATTTGCATATTTGCATTGTATACTTCTTCCTAAGTTGCACTTAACGGGGGGGTGTTGGTGTGAAAGGGGTACTTTATCTAGCTAGTTCATTTCCTAGCTAGCTATCCACTTAGGTTCTTCTCACACCTTATTACTTAAGTTTACTTAGGGTCCACATGGGATATTTATCACTTTGTGTCTCATATCATAAGATTAAGACACTTGTCACAATCTTATGATACTTATCCACTTTATGTCTCATATCATAAGATTAAGACACTTGTCATAATCTTATATCTTATCCCTCACCTTGGCTTATATAACCAAGGGGTTCCCTTTGTAATCTCACATCATTCATTCCAATTCTCAAGCTCATAGAAGCTTTGCATTCTCTTGTGAGGAATACAGTTTATTCTTTCTCATATTCTATTTATGTATTTGTTTTCCTTCAGTCATTTGAATCTTGGGTAGGCTATTTAGAAAATCTTACAGTGAGAAAGAGGGGAATAAAACAATTATTACATGTGGTTTTAGTTCAATTGGACTTTCAATGTGTAAAATATGGAAGAAATAAGGTGAGTGTGAACAAGTCATGAGAGGAGACAAGCAATCATTTATTTATTTTTTATAGAAATCACCTTGAAAATGAAAACATAGATAACTTAAGCATGAAGGAAGCATAATAAAGAGGAAATCCATAGGAATTAGGGGAAAGGATGATAAAGGGATAAGAAATTAGATTTATGAAGGGATCAAGAAATATGGAAAGGGAAAAAGCTAGGAGAAAGAGGGAAAACATAATAGAAAGGGTTCAAAAGGAGGAAAACTAGGGAAAACACTAAAATGAGTGCAAAACATAGAGAAATAAATTGTAAGGCATAAAATTTTAATTATTACAAATTGATTTGGATTAAAAGGAAATAATATCTTGATGTGAGATGACCACATAAGGGCTTTGAATGTAATGATAGGGGTATTAGGCTTATGTATATCGATGAAGCTAATGATAGATTGACTCTTGGGTGGTATTTTGTGTATCTTTGTCCATAGATCTACCTGCTACAATCAAGTCCCATTTTGAGCTTTTTTTCACTCTTTTGTTTTGGATCCCCATGAGCTTGTATAGTTGGTTTACCAATTAGTGAGGGTTTACATGGAAAATTTGGGCATATTTCTCTTGTTTAATTGAAGCAATGATATATTTTTTATTAGAATTTTTGAAGAGAATATTTGTGCATGGTCATGGGAACAAGAATAGAGGAATCTCTTAATATGAATCTATTTTTATAGTTTATGTATTCCATTTAAGAGAATTTTCTCTAGTTTATTATTTAACTTGACCACAAAATTTAAATAGATTGGAGCTCATTGGGATTTGGAATTGAGTATGCTTAGAGATTTGAAGATGTCCTATGGTGATTTGTTTCATTTATTTGCCAAATATATGTGTCCTAGGTCATATTTTCCTTTTATTTTTATGTAATGGTTGAATGATCTTATTGAGTTGTGAATGTATTGGATTATGATGACTTCTTATGTGAACCAATTAAGCTTATCACAATCTTTTCCCTTACTAATACTATATGTTAGCGAGCTAGGTTGTAAATGCCACCGAGTGTTTATGATATTGAGTGAAGATGATAGAATCATCTTTGTAACATTAGTAAGGTCATGTTAGGGATATAAAACACCATGCAAGTTAGTCAATGCTTATCTAAGTTGATAAGCTCTATTAATACTTTCTTAAGATGACTAGGTATGACATAAAGTGTTTTAGTAGGTGAGCTACACATGATCAATTGTGTATCTTGAATGAGAAATCTAATTGATTGAATTAAATTAAATTGAATTATGAATGAATACTAATAAAATTTTGACTAGAACTTCTTTATCCATAAGAATTTAAAATCATGTTAGAATTATATAATCACTATTAATGAGTTGTGAATATATTGGATTGTGACACACTTAATGTTAATAGTATCATCTTTGTCTAGTTATCAACATCTCATTCTAGAGGGTTAATCCTAATGATGAAGAACTGGTTTAATATAGTGGAACTGTGCATTTACAAGAACTTTGACTCACAAATTACAACATTTGAAGACAGTAGGGAAAATGTGCCAATTGTCGCCCATGATCCAATTGTTGTTTACTCCATGCTCACCTAACCCCCCAATAACCATTTACAGTTTAGTCATTACAATGTTTTAATTATTCCATTAAAAAATTACAAATTACACCAGTATATGTTCACTACTAGGGGAGAAGACACAATATCCGCCAGGGCTAGCTTCGCACAACTGTAGAATTCAAACTGTACATTGAATCAAAAAAAAAAATTATGGGTTTTTTTCGTTCACGAGTTAAGTGCTTATAACTAAGGTTTTGGCTTGTGGGAAATTTGGTAGAGTGTGAGAGAGTTGGATATGCGCATGGAGGTAAAAAAGACACCTTTTAGAGGTGTCGTTTGCTCGCCGCCACCTAACATCCTAGTATTCGCCAGCTATAACCACCAATATTTTTTAATAAAACACCTAAATGTGTCACTATTAACATTTAATTAAAACTATTTTATCATTCAAATCCGCTCAAAATTCAATGGGTCTAATTTACGTTAGCACTTTATAAAATAATTTTGGCGCCCATTAAAAATCACTCCTACATATTAATCTCCTAACTTTAGCACTGGACACCAAACACATTACACCCCAATTAATCTTCATTTGGGGTTTGATCAATGCATATGACTAATGTCTTTTTTGTGGGTATCCCATTCTTTTCCCTCATTTTACTACATGCTTTATCTGGAAGGATCTCGACGATGGAAGCAAATGCAGATGGCGACGGCTTTCCACAGCTCCTGCTAGTTCGCACGCCTTGAGGTAACATCAAACATCATTCTCCTTTGAATATACAAATAATGGTACTGGTTAATCATTTTCTTTTGCATCTTTCATGATCCGTGAAGGGTTTATTTGATGATTGAAAAATTATTACTGCTTGTTTATGAAATAAATCATTCCTCTTACATGCCTTTTCACAATGTGTTGTTTGATTTTTTCGGGTCATGGTGTTGGTGTTTTACACACGGGTTTTTTTGGGGTTAAATGATTTCCTCTCCTCATTTTATCGTGCACTCACAACCTGGTAAAGTCAATTGTATCATTAGTTTGTTTGCAGAAATGATAGAGGAATTTCGTGGGTTTGACCACATGTCTACAAAAAATGATTTTTTGGTTTGCATCGACCTTTTTACAAAAAAACCATGTGAATATGGGTATAAATCGGCAAGCTCATTTAGTATATGCCATTTTTGTGAAAACCCTTGCTTTTTTTTTCCAAATACGAGTTTTTTTTGGATTAAATGATTAAATATGACTTGGTAAAGTTGATTGTCTCATGATTTTGTCTCCATAAATGATGAGGAATTTCGTGGGTTTGACCACATGTCTACAAAATAATATCTTTTGGTCTGCTTCGAACTTTTTATAAAAAACCCATGTCACTATGGGTATAAATTGACAAACCCATTTAAAATACATATGTATTTGTGAAAACCCTTGCTTGGTTTTTCCAAAATTCATGTGCTTAAGGAATTGATCTCATGAAACCCTTGCCTGGAATATTCCACATCTATCTAAAAATGCACTTTTGTATTCCTGTGAGTGAGGAATTATTATTATGAAGCCCTTGGTTAATTTCTTGTGCACATTTCTGAAAACCCAAGTGTGTAATCGATCTACCTCTGTTAAAATTAATATCCTATTGTTGTTGAATATAGCACAACTTCTTTCATTTACTGTACAATGTGCTTTGTACATTCTACTTATAGTTATTTTCATGAGTTGTGCATTTAACATTTATATTTATGCATTGTCTTTTTACTTTACTTTATAAGTAAATGAAGGTCTTTTTTGGTGTCTTTATAAGATCTACAAAATGAATTCTCCTAAGTTTTGCAACAATTCTTTCAACATGGTCATGGGTAAATTGAAAATCTCATCATTGTACGCAATTTGTAGCTCTTTAATTATTAAACACGCAACTTATTGAATTTGTAAATGAATGTGTACAATGTTTTATATATATATATATATATATATAT
>VDFB02133340.1:0-47358 GCA_007258455.2 Sequoia sempervirens | reverse complement strand
GATATATGTATGCATAGACTTAGTTGTGTATACACACACACATATATATGTATGCATGTATACACAACTAAGGAGGTTGTAAAGAGCATGTCAAATTGCAAGATGACATTTCAGGTCAAGTCTTTCAAGAGTTTACTTTGGTTGTGACCTGGTAGACATTGTGTTCATTTATGATGTTCATTTTTCTTATTCATTGTAAACTTACACTTACAATTTACAATTAGATTGATTTCCACTTACACTTACAGTTACAATTTATGGATATGCTACATATAGATGTATAGTTATATATATATGTATGCATATACTTAGTTGTGTATACATATATATATACACACACACACAACTATGTATATGCATACATATACATATATATATGTATGTATACATATATATATGTATATGTATGCATATACATAGTTGTATGTGCATATATATATATGTTCATAATTCTGAATTTCAATTACATACATTTCTTAATGTACATTTAAATTTTCAACAATGTTAGTTAGATGAATACAACAAACACATATCCAAAAAAATGATAGATGAATACAACCAACACAAAACTGATTTTGAATCACAAAAGCATAGATCATTAACTTGGACAACTCCCAAAACATTCCTAGGCTGAAATCAAATTTATTACAGCATAAACATGATTAAGACAAAGTTGGAAAAAAGACAAGGAGTCTTCAGTCTTACAAAAAACACACTAGCACACATTGAAGTAGATAAGTTGACAATAGACTACCATTTAGTTGTACAAAATTAGACACTAGTATCCTTTGGCTATCCAATACTACAGACTAGTATCCTTTGGTTGTCTAATACAATAGACTAGCATTCAGTTTTACGAAAAATACTATAGCACACTTCAAGGTCAAAAAGTTGACAACAAAAAATCCTAATCAGACATCCATAGATTTGATTAAGAAGTGGTGTGTCCTTGGGGTTCAACTGACTCCGCATCAACTGGAGAAGATGTTAAGGACAATGGATTGTTCTGTATGGCACTTGCTATACAAGTAAGCAATGCATGATTTGCCTCTGGAGTGAGCTATAACTGTGGAGAGCAGACTTCAAAAGACCCGTTTTGTAGGCTGCTAAGAGTAGCAAAGGCTGGAGACAAAATGTTAATCATGTCCCTTAAAATTGGATGTTGACTTGGAAGAGGAGTTGTAGGAGTACTCTTACTTTTTGTTTCTTTCTGCTCTTTCCACCTACTTTTGGTTTTCCTTCAACTGTCGAGCAATCTTTGCTTGTTCCCTTTGAAGCTCCTTTTGATGTCACTGCCTCAATTTCTCCTTTGTAATTTTATATTTTTTTGCGACACGCTCCAATCTCTTTGCCTCCCTCTATACGAGGATTGCTTCTCTTTTTTTCTTCTTTTCAGCCATTTGCTCCCTTTTCCTTTGCTGCAATTCTTGGTTTCTTCATTTTTGTGCCTCCTGTTCATTCAACAAATTGAAAAAATCATCCGATGTCAAAATTTGAGACTGCCTACTAAGGCGTAGGACCCCATTGCAGCCTCTATTAGATGATTGGTGCACCCTTTGCATTGGGAGTTGCAAAAAAATGCTTCTCCTTCCTACTGGTTGTTGATCATTGACTTGTGTGCATGACACATAGTCAACTTCTTCGTTGCTTGAGTCATTACCTTCGACTCCATCCTCTTCATCATTTTCAGCCTCCCAATTTCTCCCAATTGTGAAGTAATGGATGACATCTTGAGGATCAACATTTGGTGGTGATGGCATGGAAAACCCTTCATCCACTTGACTGAAATTGAGATGCACTCCTAGGTTCAAAGCTACATCTTGAAATTCGGATGGCAGATCGAGACTCTCTTCATTTTCAATTGCCTGATTATATGATTGAACTGCTAGTTCTTGTTTAATTTCTACTACCTCAATGTTTTTTAGGCAATATCCTTCTTCGTTTGTTGGATTTGGGGGAATGCTTGCAGAAAAGGTTTCCACAAATTGTCCAATTTGTTCCTCATTCCAACTTGCTATCCTCAAACAAGTCTCCATTGCCATGAATTGTGCCTCATCATCAGCTATATCACCCTATGTTTCTACTTCCAATGTGGTTCCTTCCTCTTCAACCATGAGAGCTTGGCTTGGCCCCATATCCAAGTCAAGTGCATGTCGATCTAATGGAAAAATTCATGTTCTTCTAAAACCACTTGCAATGTTATTAAGAGTCAAAGCTTGTGCAAAATATTTGCTGGCAAGTGTTGCCAACTCTTCCCTTCCAATGTCAAGTTAAGGATTTGTAGAGAGCCATATACTCCATTGTTGTTTGAAGTAGTTCTTAAATGGTGAGAACACACTAACATCAAGGGGCTGCAATTTTTGGTTGCAATGTACTAGAAGTGTGAGCAAATCTATTCCCATAGTCTTTGCTTCTTTGACTATTTTGAATGCCACATGGTTGCCATGACCATCAAAGATGAGAAGTTGTCTGTTGGTTGGTGACACCCCTCCTGGGACATTTCTTGCAAATTTTTTTAACCATTCCATAAATAATTCTTTGGTCATCCAAGCATGCTCTTGGATTGCCATGCATGCCCTTGGCTCATATTTAACAATATAGTTTCTAATGTTCCTTTTGGACTTGAACAAATAGTAACTAGGTATAGCTTGACCTGCTGCACTAACATAAGCTAGAACAGTGATCCATTCTCTGCTTTTAGAAATTAATTGTGGAACACATTTCATCCTTGTTTTTGCAATAACTCTCATTACACAATTTCTACTAGCCTACTCACCTATTTCATCACAATTCCATATTTTCTTGGGCCCTTAATTGTGTTTGTTGTACAACTCCTCCAAGTTATCATAGAATGAAGAAACTACATAGCATTATAGCTCGATCTGTGTCCACTCCTTCAGGTGTTTGAATTTTCAGATCGGGATTCCTTTGATGAAATCCAACCCACCATGACCTCCCTGGTATTCCATTTGTGAATGGGTTAGGCCTCGCTCCAACCATTTGGGCCACTGTTGACTTAAGTTGTGACACTTGAAGGTCATGGCCAATATTAGCCATATCTTTACACCACTGCACAATTTCAGCTTCTTAGTCATCAGTTAGGACTGTTCATGGCCCCCTCCTTTTTGTGGATTTCACACCATTGATCCATGCCCACAAACTGCTAGGAAGGATTCCCCATTTGATCGTTGAACCTCTGATTAGCATTCGATTGTCCTCAACATTTGTAACGGATTTTTCCATGTCATGCATAGACCAATTTCTCATGCATAGATCTGGGGTTGTCACATGGTTAGCAGGTAGCAGTTCCATTTCTACCTCAGTATTATGAATATTAGGTTCAAAACCATCATTTTCATTGGTTTGTTCTGCATTTTCAGAAATAACTTCCTCATTGATGTTCACTGCTGGCTCTTCATCAACAACATCTAGAACATTGAATGTCACTCCACAAGGTACTCTAATCAAGTGCCTCCCACCCAATATTTTCCTCTTCTTCCCTGGTGCCATGATAGTCAATGATCATGTACATTGTAAGCCATAATCTCCTAACAGAAAGAAGTGCTAATTGTGTTACTATTAACATGCAATTAGATCTATTTTATCATTCAAATCTACTCAAAAGTCATTGGGTCTAATTCATGATAGCACCTTATAAAATCATTTCGGTGCCCATTAAAAATCTCTCCTACATATTAATCTCCTAACATTAGCACCGGACAACAAACACATTACACCGCAATTAGACTTCATTTGGGGTCTGATTAATACATATGACTAATGTTTTTTTTGGGGTATCCAATTCTTTTCCATCATTTAATTTGGGTTTACATATATATATGTACATATAGATGTATTTATATGTATTTGTATAGATATATGTATACATGTATCTGTGTATACATATAATTACAGAGTTACATATGTATGCATATATCTGTACATATACATATATATATCTATATATACGTAGATATATGTATGTATATATATCAATGTTCAAAGCACATTGTACAAAAAATGAAAGAAGTTGTTATGTATTCAACAACGATAGGATATTAATTTGAAAAGAGGTAGATCGATTATAGACTTGGGTTTTTAGAAATTTGCATAAAAAAGTAACCAAGGGTTTCATAATAATAATTCCTCACTCACAGGAATACAAAAGTGTGTTTTCAGATAGATGTCTAATATTCCATGCAAGGGTTTCATGAGATTAATTTCTTAAGCACACAAATTTGGAAAAAAACAAGCAAGGGTTTTCACAAAAATGGCGTATAATAAATGGGCTTGTCGATTTATGCCCATATTCACATGGTTTTTTATAGAAAGGTCAATGCTGACCCAAAAAAATCATTTTTTGTAGACATGTGGTCAAACCCACTAAATTCCTCTATCATTTCTGCAGAAAAAATTATGATACAATGGACTTTACCAAGCCATGAGCGTGAGGTAAAACAGGGAGAGGAAATCATTTAACCCCAAAAGAACCTGTGTAAAACACCAGCACCATGACCCGACAAAATCAAACAACACATGGCAAAAAGGAGTGTAAGAGAAATGATTTATTTCATAAACAAGTAGTACTAATATTTCAATCATCGAATAAACCCTTCATGGGCCGTGAAAGATGCAGAAGAAAATGATTAACCAGTACCATTGTTTACATTTTGAAAGGATAGTTAAAGGATACATACATATATATCAATCTGCTCAATGAACAAGAGACAACAAACACATAATTTGTAAATGAATGTGTACAATGTTATATATATAAAATAAATTGTACACATTCATTTACAAATTCAAACGCACAGCGTATTGAATTTGTAAAGGAATGTGTACAATGTTATATGTAAAACATTGCACACATTCATTTACAAATTCAAACACACAACTTATTGAATTTGTAAATGAATGTGTACAATGTTATAAATATAACATTGTACAAATTTATTTGCAAATTCAATAAGTTGTGTTATATATCATTATACACATTCATTTACAAATTCAATAAGTTGTGTGTTATATATATATGATTAACATTGTACACATTCTTGTACAAATTCAATAAGATGTAGAAGAAAATGATTAACCAGTACCATTGTTTGCATTTTCAAAGGATAGGCAAAGGATACACACATATATATATCGATTTGTTGAATGAACAAGAGACACAAAATGTAAAATGACAAATATATGTATGCTGGCTTGTTGTATGTGCAATGGAAAGTAGAAAAATATAAACAAATGCTAGTCTGTTGTATTGGACAACCAAACGAAAACATATTAAACAGAGTTATATATGTATATATATGTGTGTTTGTGTATGTATATATGTATATATATACATGAATATATGTATTTATATACATGAATATATGTATTTATATGTAAGCATCTATATGTATGTATTTGTATATATATCTGTGTATATGTTTTTAAATACATAATACACATATATACACATATATTAAATACACATATATATATACACATGTATATATGCACAAATATATATATATATATATATAACCTTGATAAATGACCAACCTTGAGAAATGACCAAAAATAAACAAATATAAATACACATATATGCATAAATAAATGACAAATATAAACCCTGATATAAACCCTGAAATAAATTATAAATGACCAAAAACATACAAATATAAATACACGTATTTGCAGAAATAAATGACAAATATAAATGACAAAAAATAGAAAATGAACACAAAGCAAAGTAAAAACCCGTCACCAAAAAATACCTTTCATTTACTTATAAAGCAAAGTAAGAAGACACTGCATAAATATAAATGTTAAATGCACAGTTCATGAAAATAACTATAAGTAGAATGTATAAAGTACCAACTTGAGGCTTGGGATATTGGAGGAATGTGCAGAGGAATGTACAGAGGATGTCTGTCGATGCTTTGAATTTTACAGAGAATAATTCTTCACAAGATGCAATTGTGAATTTTGTTGGCTGCTTTCCCCCTCTTAATCAGGAATTTGAATCTAACAATTGAATGCATTCAATTTGGTTGTTGTGTTTCAAATTTGAATTTGTTTGAGCATTTGAATTTGAAGCTACCAGTTACGTAGGTTTTTAAAGATGATATGACTGAATTCTGCATTATATTTGGATTTGATGTTTATTTGGAGAGCCTTACACCTATATTTAATTGTGTAGGTACCTACAAGAAATGAAGTAAATACATGTATCTGCTCGGGAGTGTGTGGAAGACTGTGCATTTCAAATCCCATAGAGTTAATAGGAGATTGTGATTATGTCATGTAAAGCACCATTAAGTGTGCATGTGTAGTTGTAAATATAAAATGTAATGAGGGATAAACATTTGCAAGTGGGGGTATTTGTAACAGTAAATGTTTTAAATTAAATTGTAAATGAGCCTTTTTATGTGCAAGTTGAATTTTTTTATAAATGCAAAAGCATGTTTAGCTGTCTATTATGATTGGTGAGTTACTCATTGTGTTATGAGCAGCCATTGGTGTTGTAATTTTTTATTTGTTAAAATGAAGTTTTTTTATGGATCAAAGATTTTTTTTTGGGGGGGGTGGAGTGAGCATGGAGGTGGCGGTTATTCAATGGGTGGTGGATACTGGGTCTTCTCCCCTAAATGTGTAGCTAATAAAAAAAAAAAAAATTTAAACATATATTGGTACATATATGTTTTCAACACAAGAAAAGTTGCACAAAATAAAGTCATTTTTGAATGAATTAAAGTACATTTATGTTTACAATAACCACTCTATGCAAGTGGCTCAAAGCTTCAATTACATTGTATTTACATGTATACATAAATAGTTAATGGTGCACAATGTCACATAATTTAAAACATTATGAACAATTAATGGTGCACATTGTGACATAATATAAAACATTGATTAGCTTTATGAACTATCAATTGCACATTCACCCACACTTCCCTTCACATCTTCATGCATTAACTCCATCTACGTTTGGTACCTGCACACATAGTTAATGGTGTAAGGCTCTCTAATAAACCAAAAAATATATTATAATTCATATATATGATTGAATTTATGCAAGCCACCTATTTAGTCAATTAAACCAAATATAAAATTGATTTCCTAAAAACCATGGCAGAACTTGGGCATAAATGGCCACTGCAAAATGAAATGACAAATTGTTTCCCATGAAAAATTCAAATTTGAAAATCAACCACCACAATTCAATGCATTCAATTTATTTACACATTTGAATAATTTTATAAGAGGGAATTTCTAGGGCCATTTTCATTATGAATTCTCCTCTACTTTCATTGAATATCCTCTGCAAAATTTAGAGCTTACTAAGGCAACTTCTGCACATTCCTCTTAAAAGGGAGCTTATTCAGGTCGGTACACCTAGAATAACTAAATTCATGTTTTTATTTATTAGTATACTGGGTTTACATTTATGTTGTCTATTTCATTATTCAATATACTCTTTTATATTTATGTACTCAGTGTTTACATTATTTTCAGGCATATTGTTTTACATTTATGTTGTTTGTGTAATGCCCATAAATTTTACCACTAGAAAAAAAAAAAAACAAGAGTAATGTTGGAGTGAGCCATTAGTGGGGCTATGGCTCCCTGGGAGGGCCGCAACCTCCAAAATAGAGATTGCTCCCTCTTAGACCACTCTTCCTCAACAACCATTCCAATTAATACCTTTTCTCTCATCTGTTCATCAGCCCTTCCTAATATTTCAAGCCTCTCTAGTGTCGTGGTGTCTAAACATCATTGGTAACATCGAGCGTATGAAAGGAATCTGTCTCAGTTGCTCTCGCATGACTCATAGGGGCAAGTTTGAACAGACAGAAGGATGGCATGAGATTCGACCCAAGTTTCTTGCTCAAAGTTTTAATCCAAACACAACCATTGGAATAAGTAAAATCTGCCATGCCTGAGCTTATTCTTGCAGTTACAGGTAAATAATAATAATAATAATAAAAAAAAATAGAATGGTAGAATGGACTGCAATCGATTTACCCCTTCTTGTTGAGGCTCTGATCATGTCCACTACCATAAACCCTAGCAGCCCAAATCTCTCCTGCATAGCTAAAATAAATAAAAGAATAGCAATTTAACTTTTGGGTTGCATTCTTTTTGGGCACCTACTCTATGTAGGAGTTTAGGTGAACTCCTTAAACCCCCTAGAATCACCTGCAAGACAAAAACTGCCACAAGAGAGAAATGGCAGAAATATCATACTATGATTAAGATGCAAGGATGTCAAATTGAATATGACATGACATGATTACAAATATACAAGATGCCTGAATATATAGGCAATAAAGAAAACCTAAGATGCATGAGATGTTGCCATGTGTCTTGATCTAACAACATGTGACAACATGTGAACCCTATCTAGATGATTATTAAATGTTGAGATAAGTTCTAGAAGGACAACTCATCTTCTAGAAGGAATCTTATCCCACCAAACAAGGAAGGGAATATAATCTCATTTATTAAATGATTGCAACCTAGGACTAAATGATTTATGACCTAAGTTAACTTATGCTAGTGTAATAATTAATTAATTACACCAACACCCCCCCATAAGTGCAACTTAGGGAGGAAAATGCAATGATTATGCAAGATGATGATGGGTCCTGGCTACGAGGCCATGTTAGGTACCCATGTACATGAAGATGCAAAAAATCTCCCACAACCAGAGAAAAGGGGAAAAACCAGTGGGAAGAAAACCCTGCTCCAAAAAGGAGATGAAAAAGCAAAAAAATGTGAGATAAGATGGGAAGGATGGATAAGATGGGAAGGATGGAGGACTCCCAAATACCCCCCAAGGACACCATCCGTCACATGGATACAATATATGAGCCCCCCATAGGGAGGAGATAGAAATGCTTCCCATTTCGGATAAGAATTAAAGGATGTATGTTGATAATGATGTCTTTGAACTCTACTCAAATGTCTCCTTGCCTGAAGATGAAGATGCCACAATCAATGGTGACAAACCAGGACGATGTGGAAACTGATGTTGAACAATATCCAAAGACAAAGATATAAATGCTCGATTTTTTTGAAATGAAAAATGGTCTGCTTATAAAAATTTTTGCCTTAGAGGACAACTGACTGGGATGATTTTTTGCTACAAATTGTACGGATAGTACGATTGATTTTGCAAACCCTAAAAATACCTCTGAAGCTCCCAGGTTGATGTATCCGATTTTGATGATTATTAAATGTTGAGATAAGTTCTAGAAGGACAACTCATCTTCTAGAAGGAATCTTATCCCACCAAACAAGGAAGGGAATATAATCTCATTTATTAAATGATTGCAACCTAGGACTAAATGATTTATGACCTAAGTTAACTTATGCTAGTGTAATAATTAATTAATTACACCAACACTCTAATGTTTCAAAATGGACTCCAAAAGTAAACAAAATTTTGTTAAATTCTGCTTGACCTACTCTCTTTCACGGGCATTTGGTTGTGCCATAAATTTTAATCTAAAATCCAAGTCAATGTTACTTTATTAATCTTTTTAGTCAGGTGATTAAATATTCATAATATGCATATCTTAAAGACAGTAGAATTTGAAGTAGAATATCATATATATATATATATATATATATATATATATATATATGAGAGAGAGATGATCTTTAAGAATTTGAAGTAGAATATCTTAAATATATATGTGTGTGTGAGATCTTATGCTATTAACTGTTTTGGATAGTTTTATAAAAGTAATAGTGGGAAAAAGTAAGAAAGTGTCGTTAAAGAAAAATGCACTATTAAAGCCTTTTAAGTTTTATGAAAAAGAGAAAGCATTCAAAATAGAAACTTTCTAAGTTTCTAAAATGTTTATCCCATGCATGTCTTCAAATAAAAAGAGAGAAATGAGACTTTTCCTAAAATATAATTAGCTTTTTGTTTTTTTTTTTCAAAAAGAAAGTGGGGGATTTTTAAATATGTTATTTTTTAATATTATCTTTTAAGGATTTTATATTATATTATTTTTATATGGGAATATTTTAAAGAATTTTATATTATTATTAAATTTACATTAATGGTAATAAATTATAATTTATATGTAATTAAAATATTAATAATTTTATTATGTTATCATTTTAAAGAATCTTGTATTATTATTAAATTTATATTAATGATAATAAATTATAATTTATATGTAATTAAAATGTTAATAATTTTATCATTAATAGAAGTGGGATTGTTTTTTTGGCGATTCTTATATATGTATAAGATTAAACATAAATGCAATAATTATTATTGTATATATACTAGATTTTGTATTGATTTTTCCTCACGATAGTAATGTACTAAAAGAAAATTAATTTGTAAAGAATAAGACAAATTTTGTTAGGACCAACCATTTTGTTCTGATTAAGGAAATACAAGATAAAATAGTTATCTCATTGATTTAAGACTAAGTGCTTCTTAGAGGAAGGAGATATTACCATTATTATAGTAAAACTTTAAACTAAGGACTTACATCCAAACTATAACCCTAGCACAATTGTCGCAATGTTGTAATAGCGTTAACCTTAAAATGTGATTAACCCAATGGTTGCTAATGTTTTAGTAAATTATGTATTACATAAACTTAGTGTAACTTGCATCCTTGAGCCAACTTGACTGTTTGTTAAGGGTGAGCATGATGAACTCTGTGCACTCGAATTCGTTTTCTCTCACCTCGCTCTTGGCGACGTGTCACCTATGATGATGGTCACACATAACCATGCAATGTTATTATATGGAACCATATAGATATTGGTAAACGTTCTAGTACAACTAATAAAAGAAAATTCTTTGGTTGGTAATAAAAGCACCTAACTTCCATAACATTAGTATTAATCTAGGACGAATAATAATTCAATAATTAATTGAATACTCTAATAAAATACTTTCCTTACAATATGGTCCAATGATGCACTAATGTAGCTATGCAATTATCTTCCACTTTTAGACAAATCTAGCTACAATTGGGTTAACTCATGGTGTCAAAGTAGAAGTAATTGTTGTAGCTTGTGCGTAATTATTGGATAAAAAAAATACTTGGATTTTTTTCTAGCGTAAAATTATGGGCATGACAGTTTGTTTCATTATTCAATATACTCTTTTATATTTATGTACTCAGTGTTTACATTATTTTCAGGCATATTGTTTTACATTTATGTTGTCTATTTCATTATTCAATATACTCTTTTATATTTATGTACTCAGTGTTTACATTATTTTTAGGCATACTATTTTACATTTATGTTGTTTGTTTCATTATTCAATATACTCTTTTATATTTATGTACTTATTGTTTACATTATTTTCAGGCATACAAATTATTATGTTTTCAGTCAGATGTTCAACTTAGCATTATCCATTATTTAATCATATCACTGTTATATTTTGAATCCCTCTTTAATAATCATGAAATTTAATGGGTATACAGTTTTTGTTCCAATTTATTGAGCAATTTTAGGATTACAATTTGTGTGTGTATATATATATATAGTCATGCCGTGTAGGGTTTCATCACATGAAGCTTCATAGACAATGGCATATTCTTTTCAAATTGTATATATATACACTACATGACTATATATAGATACAATCTAATAAGAATATATCATTGTCTGCAATTTGTAATCTTTGTATTTGCAAACAATGATATATTCTTATCAGATTGTATATATATATATACATATATATATAGATATATATATATATACATATACATTTATATACATATACATATATATATATATAAAAATACATATATATTTATACATATATATATATATACATATAAATATACATATATATACATATACATATACATATATATATATACATATACATATACATATATATACATATATATGTATATATATATATATATATACAGTCATGTTGTGTAGTGTTTCATCATATCAAGCCATGTAGGGTTTCATCACATGGACCTTATCATGAGCCTCTATCAATGTCTGCCATTTAATAATTCCCAAGTTTCTTGCCATATATCCCTATATAACTCAGTTATCTTTAATAAACACATTGGCATTATCAGTTTAATATATATACAGTCATGTTGCACTAAGGGTTTGACTATAATCAATTCTATTTACATGTGACTGGTAGAAATTTGATCCCTCATGAATTATTTTGTGTAATACCCCTCCGTGTCGGTTGTTTTGGACTTGTGTGTGAGTATCTGTGTGTGCTTCATTGATTACTGTGTTATTTGATTGTGTGAAAATATAATATGTTAGTAATCATGTTTAAATAATTAATTAAATTATAAGTGATTTGCAGAGTTATTTAAAATATGATTAGAAATTAAAATCATAATCAATTAAGTTAAATCAAATGATTTAGAACAAATGATCCAATTAATCTAATTCGTTAAAAGTAAAAGTGATATTATTAGATAAATTGATTTAAATTGTTGAAGTTAATAATCATTATGAACAAAATAGTCTTGAAAAGATAATTATTTTAATAAGAAATTTAAATGGATAAGGAAATAGGAAGCTGAAGTGTTTTAAAGCCAAAAATGAAACTTCACCTATAGAGCATTTGGAAGTCGAAGAGAGCAGGAGAATATGAAGAATAAATAAATAAAAGTTGTGGTAGTTTGCAAAAATATTAATGGTGTTTTGAGGAAAAATTTTGTAAATAGTTGTTTTTAATTATTTTAATATGCATGTGTTTATTTAAATTGATTGTGGAAATGATAAATAAATAAATAAATAAATAAAAAGCTCAATCTTTTGTGGATTCGAATGGATTGGAATTTTATTTTTCAAAAAAAAGTGACTTTAGGCATTCACTAGAAAAAGAAATGGAAGAGACTTTGGTGAGAGATTTTATTTAGAGGATTTTGTATTGGAAGGGGGGTGGCACTCTCTTTGGAACAGATTTTGGAGAATTTGGCAGTCATCTTTTTGATATAGTATTGCGTTCTTTTATTCTTCTGGGAGTTCATGTGAGGATTAAGATTTAAGTTCGAGGGAGGATCTTGGAGCTGCTGTTGGAAGGATTGGATCAGCAAGAAGGATAAAGCTTCAACAGTTATCTACAGGCGCAGGACGCCAGGTTCTCCTTCTTTTAAATTATTTTCTTTATAGCATCAAATGAAATAAGAATTCCTTGCTGTGAATGAAATTTTCTCTTGAATTGAAATTTAATGCTTGTAGAAAATTCTCGAATCTTTAGAAATGCTTTGGATTGTTTTTCAATCAGGAAAGCTTTACTGGGGTGGGACTGTCATTGATTTAAAGTGAAATTTTGTTGGGATTCTGGAATTGAACAGTGTTACTGTAGTTTTGTGTTAAAAATAATAGTGAACCAGTAAAAGAATAAGCTCATGACTGTGAATTCGAGGTTGTGTAAATTTCCATTTGTAGATAAATTTTACAAATATATTATGTGTTTAAATATTTATATTGAAACAGTAAATTGTACAATTGAAATTTATTTCTCTGTATTCAAAATATTTTTGTATGCAATATATATATGTATATATATATATCAGATATATATATATATATATAAATGTATACACATATATATATAAATGTAAAGATAGCATCAAAAGAAAAATTTAATTAAGATTCAAGTTTCTGTTGTATTATATTTGTTTTGAAATTATAAATAAATAAATAAATAAATAATATTTGTTTTGAAATTATTTGTATATATATATTTATTAAACTTATTTATTCAGATTCCACTGATTATTTAATTTTGTCAAAATAAAACATTCTGTTTCTTTTTTTAAAATAAAACAGAATCTGTTTAAAATGGAAATAATAATAAAATAGAAAGAAATCTGTTTTTTGTTATTGATTTATTAAATTACCAACTATAAGAAGATAAGTTAGTAGAAAAATCAATTTATGAATATATGGCAGCATTGATTTATTTAATTCTTGTTTTGAGTGAATATTTTGAAATAGAAAAGAATTCCTATTAATTTGTTAAATTGTGAAATTTGATAGGATAATATAGTAGAAGGGCAATTTGTGAATATATATATATATCAACATTGATTGTCTAATTCTTATTTTTAAATGTGTATAGGGTGGAAATAGAATTTAATATAAAATTGAATAAGTCATTTTATTTATGAAGTTAAGTCTTGTAGATTTGTTGAATTCTTAGAAAAGATTTATTCTCTTTCTACTTTCCTTCCTTCAAAAGAATTAAAATATATAAAGATATAGTGGTTTTAAAAAGATTTTTATTGTGTGTAAATTTATTTAGATAGATTTAAGATTTTAAGGTGGTAAGTTCTAATATGTAGTTTAAGAATTTAGAATATTGTTATTATAGTCATTTTAAAGTATAGACAATTGGTCTTAAATGGTTTTCACAATTAATTTAAATATTGGAAGTGAATGTTAAGTGAATATGATGAAAGGGGAAATTTAAATGTATGGGCATAATTAGAGATTGATTAGGGTATTCTCGAATTGGCTAGTTTATTGGTAAAATGGGATTTTAATCTTTTGAAAATTGAATTCCTTTATATTCATTTAATGGTTGAATTGTAAGCTCTCTTTATGGATAAGTCTTTTAGAATACTTGTGAGGATTATCATGAATTGTTTTAGTTAATTGAGTAATTCCGTTTGGGGAAGTTGTAAAGTTATTTAGTTCTGGTTGTTAATTGATGGGTTATTAAATATTGCTCTTGTTTGAATCTTTGGTTGTTGTTTATTATGCGAAGTGATGTGTGGTTGAGTATTTAAGGTGTTCTTAAATTTGGTGCCTTGGATGCTTGGTTGAATGCTTTTACCTCTGTTGTTGAAGGATTGTTTTTGGATGGTTCCATGTTGGTGTGAATGCCTTTGGAGGTTAGTTTTGATTTAAGGAATCCTTTGTCATTTAAATTTGTGTTGCAATGTAATTGGGAACTTGTATTTTTGTTGATGAATTGTGGGAGGTTGATCTTCTTGGATTTCTGATTTATTTTGTATCAAAGTTGTTTATGTGGTTTGGATGGGGTGGTTGATCTTATTTTAATGTATTCACTCATTATATTTGAATTGAAAATAGATCTGGTGGCCTTGCAATTATTGTTGTCATTGCTATGTTGTTGTTATTATGAAGGTGATTTGCGTACCATCATAAGGGGGTTCTTGTGAGGAGAAAATTGAGGTCTCCCATGGAATGCCTAGTTGGTGGCTTTTGGTTTCATTAAGTGATTTCGTGAATTAAAGGTTGATTTTCTTTTGCGTTTTCCTTTTTGAGGTGACGCCATTGTTAATTTGTAGATGGGTCTTGATGAATCTTTCCTTGTTATGGCTTTTCTGATTTACTCTCATATTTGAGGAATTTTATCCTTGTGTTGGAATTGTTGGAGAAATACTCATGTGGCTTCACTTTACCCTTGTTTGTGGGTTTTCATTCTTTGGCTTCCAGAGGCTTGAGATGATTGATAATTGATGTTCTCTCTCTTTATGTGCCCTTGATGTGGCAAGTGTTTTGGTTTCATGATTTTGAGCAAGGGTTGTACGGGAATTGTTGAGACTTTGATTATGTATTTGGAGCGAGATGGGTAATGCCTCACATGCTTCTCTATTGTGATTCTTGGTTCAAATTATGATGGTACAACCCTTGGTTTTTTTTATGTTGTTGGGTCTCTAGGGAGAGTGGCTCCTCGTGGGGGCCGGCGCCCCGCGTAAGGGGAAGAGCACAGGAGAACCCACGAGTGAGTTGGTAATCAAGTGAAAACCTAATAATTAACTTAGGAGGGTTGGGTAGTAATATCATAATAAGATTTTAAAAAAATGGATGCCTCGTCTTCATTAGTGCTTTCGCAGACTAATGGAAGGCTGAGAAGGCCGTGGTTGGCAAGGTCGTAACCTCGTCCTCATGAGAGGTTATCGGCTCCACATGAGCTACCCTATGGTGCCGGCGCCTCAAGTAGGAGGAAGGGCCAGGAGATCCATAGATGGGGGCCGGCGCCTCAGTTTGGAGGAAGGGCCAGGAGAACCCATGTAGGCTATGCGATGACACTCTTCCCTAGTATCCCATTTGTTTTACTTTATTGTGTTCCTCTGGAAGTAGGTTATGGGAGTTGATTTAGATTGTTGTTTTAAATTGATTTAAATTGATTTATGATTATTGTTTTAATCCATCTTAGTATGTTTTGCGGTCTTGTATGATCTCATTTATATTTGATTTACAATCTTATATCTTATGATACTGTGATATGATGTTATTATATTGTTTAATTGTAATTTGAATTGTAAGTGTTTCTTGATCATTCTTTGGTTACTTGTTTATTGGTCATTGCTTTGATTTATGTGTTGGGATTTGTGACTTTAAGTTATTATATTGACTCTTGTAATCCTTGAGTTTTATGATACTTTTGTATGTTGTTGAGTCCTGTGGTTCTGTGTTTGGATGTCCTTGGTTGAGGACTCTTTCTTGTTAGCTCCTAGCACGGGGGGTGGGTCTTCGGACTCACATGGTCGGGTGGAACGTGCTAAGCACCCCATTGGGTCCCCAGTCGAGGATCGAGAGGTACGGATTGGTGCGGTTGCAGCGACTCCAGAGTTGTATCTGTCTTGGAGCCAATTTTCATCTATTTATTTGTATCATGTTATCTTGTGTATGGTTTCCATTTATGTTTGGAAACACTTTTGTATCATTATACCTCTTGAGGATTGTACTGTAATGTAATGTTAACTCAGTGCGGTTATTGGCCATGGCAATTGTAATTCAATGTGTTAAGTTGATTATGCATATGTTGTATTTGTGTACTCAGATGGTTTCTTTTCAATGCTTTATCTTGTATGTGTTATATTTTTTAATATTTACTTTGTTAATGTTTATATCTTTGGTTCTTATTATTGTCATTGTGTGGATCTCAGTCTCGTAATGACTCCTCGTGTACCCCAAGGGATGTATATGTTAATGAATCTACTTAAATAAAATTCATGTCATGTCTTAATGTGTATTACATGTATGCTATGTTTACTTTTAAAAAAAAATTGTGCTGTAATTATTGTTTATTTGTCCTTTGGGGTTCGCACGACAGGGTGTTACATTTTGTCTATGGCATTGAGGTTTTGACTGCTATGCTTTTTTTGACATTATTCTATGAACTAATCACATGTAATGTGATTTAAACAGAACATTGTCATATTTTTGAATAGTATAATCATGAAATGTAATGGGTATATTGTCAAACACCGATATAATCATGAAATTTAATGGGTTTTAGGATATGGGTTAATGGGTAGACGTTTTCTATTTTCAATAATTATAATATGCACATGAAATTAAATGGGTATACAGATTTTGTTGGATTCTCTTTGAATCCCTAGATTATAATCATGAAATTTAATCACATGAAACTTCATAGACAATGATATGTTCTAATTAGATTGTATATATATTTTTGCAGAGAATGATATGTTCTTATCAGATTGTATATATATCTTTGCAGAAAATTACTACAATAAATCCCTGTGATTTGCTCCACTTGTTGCTTCATTTTTTGCTTCCACCCACTGCTTTAATGTATTTTTTGGAAATTTTTTGAAAGTGTCGGCACTATTTATCAGGATGGCACAATTTTTGGCATTTATTGTGTCGATTAGTCAATTTAGCGCTAATTAGCACCTGAAGTAACATCATCTTTAGCGTCGATATAAGCTTCAAGTGTAGTGTCACTTTTAGCTCTGACTTTAGCTTCGAGTTTAGCTTTGGGTTTAGCACCGGTTTAGACACCCCTATCTCGAAGAGACTTTTTTATATGTCTCATCAATGATGTAAAACAATGAAATTTCAACAAGATACATGCATATTGAGGAGAGAATCACTTATGTCACATTGACAAGGTATAGCTACAAGTGCTCGGTGAAACACTTGACTCTTGGATATAATGAAGTAATGTCGATGAGACATTAAGATATTGGTAAGACAAATAAGATTGTCTCATCAAAACTCTTCAAGTAATGAACAAAAACATACACCACTCTATCGCTAGGAAGGTGAGCAACATATGCGGTAGAGCGGTATACACCGCAACCTTGCAGCAAGAAGCCTTGAGCAAGGTGGTAGTGTGGTAAACAATAGAAGGGAAGGGAAAAACACTGCTATACTACAGTGATAATCACAAGTCTCCCTAACATGGAAAAGTTACATCGATATATAAAGAAATACCACTGAAAGAAAATATTGATGAGAAAGTGGCATATCAACAAGAGATATTAACTTGTCTCATTGACACTGGCAACCAACATCAGAGGAACATAAGATCTAATGTTGATGAGACATTGAGATATTGGTAAGATAAATAAGATTGTCTCATCGACACTCTTCAAGTAATGATCAAAATCATACACTGCTATACCACCGAGAAGGTGAGCAACATATGCAGTAGAGCAGTATACACCGTAACCCCACAACAAGAAACCTTGAGCAAGGTGGTACTACGGTAAACTTGGAATCATTACAATTTATAGCAAATCACATCAGTTGCCAAAATTAAATGCTATTAAATTATTAAGGGTTTCCAAAAGTAATATGACTGAATATCGTGCCATCCAAAGATAAGTGAGTTTTCCCAATATCACACTCAATTGTAGTGCACTAGCATGGAAGGATCTAAGGATATGAGAAGAAGAAGTCCTGCAAGTGTGAAATACTTGGGTAAGTGCATGAAAACTCTTTGAAAGAGCTCTGTTAATATAAAAAATCTTTCAAGGTTTTGTCATATGAAGCCATAGTAGAGAAAATTGAAACATGCCTCCTAAAAGAAAACAATCAGAAGTAAAAGAAAGTCAGCCTAAAATTAAAGATGAAAAACCTAAAGTAAAGAAGAGACCACTCCATCAGTCCATATTAGATATACTTCTAGGGTCTACTAGAGAGGGTAATAAGAAGTTTCTCATGGACACTGCACAAAGTTGTAAGGATGCCCTCATTTCCAAATTTGGATGGGACCTATTTTGGTATTTTTACAATAAGAGAAATGAGAAGATTCTAGTGTCAAACACTTGGATGTTGGATATAGCAAGGTTGATTGTACCAAATGTGTTTGTTGATGTAGAATTTATCAGATTGTTAGCCAAACACTATAACTCAGCTACCAAAACAGTAAGGTTTCCAAACAACATAGTATTGGTAGAAGTAACTATAAAATTCATCATTGATTGTTTTGGCTTAAACAAGCAAGCTTTGACCAAGATAAACCTACAAAAAAGTGAGGAGGATTATTCCAGGTTAAAAAAGACTTATAGAAGTGATGAGGTACCCCTATATATGAAAAGAGGCATTGGTAACAAAACATTCCCCATCTCTACTACCACTACTGAACCATTTAATGTGACATATTTTCAGTATTACTTTGTGAATACATATTTAGCTATTTGCCAAGTATTAGGGATAGATGCTCAAGATAAAATGCCAATAGGCCTAATGATGATGGCCATGAGAATTCAAAACCCTAAAACTAATATTGAATATGACTTTGCTTCATACCTTGAGAAGGGGTTAGATGATGAATTCTCCCAAGTTATAAAGGATAGAGCATCAATTACATTCAAACACTATTCCCTACTATGTCATTTGATATTGTACCATAATAGGGACCAATGGACTAAAAGAATGGACTTGGCTATAGTAGATGAGCAAGGGAATCCCACACATGTCCAAAAATGGTGCTATATTTGGGACAGTCAGTGCAAGAATCCAAGCTTTGTTATATTCTACGAAGACTTTGTACACATAATCCTTCAAGTTCTTGGGTATGCAATACCAATATTGTCAACCAAAATGTTGTAACTAGTGAGACCTTTGGCTTTAAGACAAGAGCGGGGTCATACACACAATTTTGGAGATTGGTTCTTCCTCCCGGAAGTTACAATAATAAGAGTTTATGGATGCCTTGTTGCTCCACACATACTGCCAAAACTTGTGCCCCTCAAATTAGCATTTCTTGAATTTATGTGGCAAATGATGTGGATGGAGAAAGATGTAATGCACAAGTAGAAGAAAGGCACTTTCATGCCAAACCAAACCAAGTGTGAAGATTGGACTCTAGACTTAGACACACTAGAGGAGTTACAATATTATTTGAAGACAAGATATGCATTGAAATCTGGAAAAGAAAGAGCCTTTGACCTTGAAAATCATATGAACAACATAAGGCACAATGTTCTTACCAAAATGACAGTGCCACACCAAGTAGATTTTGAAGATGTCATAAGGAACTACATTACTTATAATGATGTACTTAGTAGAAGAAAAAATGGGAATATATGAAGAAGGTTGAAGAAAGGACGAAGTGGAGGTCCAATACTTTGTTGAGGAAAAGGACCCCATCAAGACGATAAAATTGATAATTGGTAGATTTGAAGACTTGTACAGAAAGAAGGAAGCATATCTCAAAGAACATCATAGTGGTGCAACTACAAAGCATACCCTAGGTGAAACCTTTGAGCCTCCCATGGAGCAGTTACCTCCCAAAGGACAGAAGACAAGAAGCATTGAACAGCTAGTACCTTATGAGGATACTGAAGAGGTGGGAAATACTGAGGAAGTGGCTATAGTACTGTAGTCATTGAAAGGTGATATTGAAGTTGATCAACCCATCCTTGAGACTCATAAACATGAGGAAAGGATGGGTGATGTAGAAAAAACATGAGGAAAGGATGGGTGATGTAGAAAAAACAAGTATAGAGGTACATGAAGATGAAAGGGAAATTGTAGCTAGGAGATTCATAGAAGATGATGAATTCATTAAGACTCCCGAGTTTAAGGATTTTTGGATGAAGATGAAGATAAAAGAATTTCAAGAGAGGATAGAATCAACTGAAGCCAGAATTGAAGAATAAGAGAAAAATGAAATGGTAACACAAAATTTCTAGGAATTAAGAGTTGACAACATTGACATTAGCCCCTAGAAGGCTAGAAAAATGGTCTTGAAGAGCAATATGCTCATTTTCCTTGGCTTGGAATTAAAGAAAATGTTTCTGCTTGATCAAGTGTGGGCTCAATAAGATCCAATGCTAGTTGCAGAATTTGACTTCGATGAAGGTGTGAGTGGAACTAGGTATAACCCAAAGATTCAAACCCTAGCTATATGGATCAAATAGAAAAATACACAGAAGCCAAAATTATTAGATGTAATTCAAGGGATAAAAGGGGTAGTGATGGTAAGGACAATAAAAGATACCACCCCTTTGGAGGTAGCCACAATGACCATGCATTCAACCATGTTCACTCGAGCAACTATTAAGGGATTAGAAGACAGATTGAAGGAGTATGAAAATGAACAAAGGTTCCTAAATGATGAAGTTATTAAACTGTTCATGGAGAATGTCAAATTGAAAGAATAATTAAGATCAGGAGCAGGACCCTCACAAAGCAAGGAGATGGTGTTATGCATGCCTCCTATTGCTCCAATGGATATTTTGAAGAACATTTCTACAGAATAGGTAAAAAATCCAAAGAAGGAAGTGGATGATGTAAAGAAGGCCAACAATCAAACCCAAGATGAAGTGAAAAGATGAATTTGTGAAGTTATGGAAAAGATTCTTGAGCACAAGATAAAATCAGTTATGGATAAAATGGAGAATGTGCATGATAGTTATAAAACACTTCACCAGGCAATGGATCAAATAAAGACACATATGCTTGTGTTAGATCCTTTGTTCAAAAGGTGGTAGCCTATTCACCACACTTTGGTTAAGTTATGCAAAGTTCTACAAAGAAGTCCTGATGCACCCACAACATTAAAGCCAATTGAACAAACTATGAAGATGATTATTGATGAATTTTAGTATGTACAAGGGTTTGATAAAAAGATTGTAACACAAATGGATTTATTCCATACCTGTAAACAGTGGTATATAACTAAAATCATGAGAGATGGTGATTAGCTGGAGGAATTGGATAAGTGGAAGAAAGAATTCAGTTAGGTTGTTCATAAGTGCGTAACTCATATACAGGAGGATGATGATACCAGTCTTCCCAGGCTAAATCAGATCATGGATGGGTTGATTGTTCTTGATGCAGGATACCTAAAGTTTGTCAATGATACAAAGGAATTATGAGATAGTCGATGGAAAACTCATCTTGCAAACAAGAAAAAGATCCAAGAATATAAGTGGCCATCAAATTTTACAGTGTATCAATGGGAGGAAAAATATTTGGTTTCAAAAGAATAGGACACTAAGGCGAGAGCATTTGGACATTCATCATGGAGAGGAAGACTTTGCCAGATCAATGATCACGGGTCTTCTACATTGAATAATGGAACCATATGTCAAAATGTCTTAAGTCTTGTTATTTCCTTAATTATTCTAATTAAATAGTTAGTAAAAGAAGTAGTTATGAAAGGTTGTTTCTTTTTGTAAAAGGCATGTAGCTTGTTGCTTCCTATATAGATAGGAAACCAAGTCCTGGTTTTAAATTATCATCATCATATATCATTTCCATTTTGAAGAATTTTGTTATTAATATATATCAATTGAAGCAATATAATGGAGAACATCTTATTATCAGAGATTCTCCATGACTATGTTATCATTATGTATTTTTCTTATGTTTACCATACTTATTTCTTCTTATATTTGAATGAATATCAGTTATTGAGCTTCAATACTGTGCTTATGTGAATGAATATGTTGATACAGTAAAGAATTTATTGTGGATGTTGGTAGAGCTACTAATTTTTTTGAAAATTTGAGCTTATTTTGCCTTGTTACATGTTCAACATAAAAATGGAAATTATTTTTAAAAAATAAAGTTAACAAAGTTTCTTATTTAAATAATTGTGAGTTACATGCATTAATATTTAATTAACTTTTGTGTCTTCATGAACATATGCTGATACAAAATGAATGGAAGAAGCATCCAAGTAATCCTAATTTTTTCTACCAACAATTCATACCAAAGATTGAACAATTTAAGGATATTGCAATAGGTATTAATTAAGGATATGATGATGATGATATATTCTTGTACTTGTATATTCTATGAAACATTCCTTATTTTCTATGAAACAGTGTATATATTCTTGTACTTATAAATATTCTTTTACTGTTATGTCTATTAAATAAAATAGAGTTTGAATAAAAAAGCTTCACCCTTTTTTGTAAGTGAGTATGTGAATTATTGTTTAAGGAAAAATCTTACAGTGTTTACATTTCTCAGTTTACTAGTTTTAAATCTTCATTTTCTATGTATATAAAATTGTATGTGCTCTTTATCTCAAATGACATAAAATAGTAATATCATGAGAATCAGGGTTTTCAATTTCAGCACCATCATTCTCCACACTTTTCATATCCTGTTCACTTTTAAGTACAATCATCAAAATTTTATTTTTATTTCTTTTCCTAGTTAATCTTGATTCCTTTCAGCACAACATAGTAGGTTGCATGTTAAATTTCAAACATTTTCTATGATTTTTTTTGTATATATTATTTTCTCAGTGCATCATTATGTAACAACAATTTCACTTCTGAGATATACAATAAAAAATAAATGAAAGCACATGTTTTCTTTGTCAAGGGAAATGTATGGTGAATACCCTATGTCTTTCAGATAAGTGTGCAAGCGAAATAAGACATAACTAATTGAATCTAATTTTCTATTGTACAAATTTTTTTTATGTGCTTTTTACTTTTTGCATGTGGATTACCCTTAGAAAGAGACTACTTATATTTTCTTAAATGAAGCCTTTACATTTCCTATCTACAAAAGGAATTTACTGCTTGAAAACAGGTTCGTGAAATTCATACAAATTAAGATTGGTGTAAAAGGCCATCCCCGCAAATGTTGTTTGGTCTAGAATTATAATGGAAAATAAAAAAGCTTGCTAGGAGAATAAAACAGGTTTTCAATTGTCCAAGTAAAACATAATATTACTAAAGCATTTCAAAGTTTAGGCCATAAGAATCATCCTTTTTTAAACATGGATTGCAAATAATTCTGAAAATTTAGAAGTCTTGGTCATTAACATTATTGTCTGCTACAATGTCATCTAGTGTATCATTGTCAATGTTCATATGTTCTTTCAAGTATTTAATATTATCATCATCCTCATCTTGACCTGCATCATCTTCATCATCATTGAAATTTGACTATAGACCATCTATATTGTTACTAGATGTATTTGGATCATCATTTTCTATACCATCCACATTGTTGTCTTCCATAAAATCATCTAACTCTGGATTGTTGTCTTTTGTGCCTGAACATAACCATCTTCAACATCATCATGGATATCAATTTATTTGATGTTCTCTAATCCCTCTCTCTCATTTTGTTGTCCATCATTGTTTTGCTCAGTATCCACTAATGCATCGTTAAATACATGCTTTAATCTTGGATCATAATGTATGACAAATATCCATTTTGGGTCCAAAATATCTTCATAGAAAAATACCTGCACATGAACTGTTGGATGTTGTGGATGTGTTGTTGATATGTGGTTGTCATTGATGCAAACACTATTAGCATTTGGTGTATTGAAGGCTGTATATGTCGAGGATATTGAGAAAATTGTAAGAGAAAGTGTTCCAGGTTCCCAGTGGAACTGTGTAGGTCATGAAGGCGTCTTGTTCTGTACGTTGAAGATCAGTTGCTATGGACTAAAGGGTTTATTGTTGAGAGTATCTAGATTATCTACCAGAAGTCTCAGAGGTCCGTGTGAAGATTTGATCATGTTGTGGTCTGATAGTATTTATGTGGTCTCTGTCAGTGTTCTTGAGTGAAGTTTGTGTGATTTTGGTAATTCTAGCTGTTGCGGATGTTTCTCTGTTGTTTCTTGGTGTTCTCTATCTCTCTAATGTGTTAATTATTTTTGGTTAATTGATTATTCATCAAATCTAAGACTAAGTAAAGTTTTAATATTTTAAATTTCTGTGACAACTGATTCACCCCCCCTCTCAGTTGTCTATCCTTGTTTTGCCAACATGAACGACATACATATATTAGACATTATATAAATTGTATGAAAATATATACATCAATTGAATACTGGAATAAACTACCTTTTTTATTTAATAATTACTATAAAACACAATTTTGACAACATAGTTTATAAAACATCAGTCCACACTCATTTATTATTCTTTGGTTTTCTACCCTTAAGAACATCCTTGGGGAGACCTTGTTCTTCCCTCTTCTTTCGCGCAGGAGTGCGTTTTAAGAAGGGGTAATCAATCAATAACTCATCTCCAATGGTAAGGTCCATAATAGCCTCAACCATTATCAATCTATCAACCTCTCTTTCCATATCTCCATCTTTATCATTTATAACCTCAACAAATTGACAATTCGGTCTTACATTAGGGTCCCTTCCCTTACTACTATTTATAAATCTTGCAATATTTTTGTGTGTATGCACGTCCATCTATATACATAAGATGACCTCTATTCATTTATTTTCCACTTTCCAATTGGGGATGATGTGTATACATATTTGAATTTAGACCATATGTTGACATGCTAGGTTTATATTCTACTAGCCTTCTCCATTCACCACTGTAATAATATGGACCATAATATGGAATTAATCTCCTAGTGGTTTGTTTTGAATTGTTTCTATGTTTGGATCCCACATGTACATTTTGGACAATAAAGAGGCCTATATTCACTCCATGAATATTGGAGGGTCGTATCATGTAGCTATATCCCCAAAATTGAAACACCTCGTACACTCTAGGTAGTTGTTGATCACTAGGCCAAGCACAATATAGTCGACGATCAAATATCTCTTTGTAAACTGATCTCAAACTTAGGGGCAAGTGACCATCTCCATCACATTCATTCTCATAGGGTATGTAGTCCACCTTCCCCTTGTCTTTAAGCAAATTATGCATCTTCACACCCGTTCTTGTTCTGTTACTTGTTTTCGTCAATTCCTAATCTTTCGAGCTGGTATATTGGCACATATTTTTGTTAGATTTATCATCTGATAAATTATCATTGCCCTCTAGGCTGGAAATCGGTGATCCAAGAAACTTTAAACCAAGAACTTTATCCTACAAGTATCCATTAAGAAAAAATTAGTTATTTAAATAATATAAAACAATGTTTAAACGAAGTATACATGTTATTTATATCAAATTGGAAAATTCCTCACCACAATTCCTATTGGATTTGAATCGATTGTACAATCGCTCATTTGAATTGTTTCTTTCCACGACATACAAAACATCCACAAACAACAATTTTCTCAAAGTATTCATCCCATGTGCTATAGTCTTGACCTACCTCTTCTTCAGTGCAATCATTTGTTGTGTCTGCAATATCCATTGTCATATCCTCTTCCACCCACTATCATCTATGTGATTTAACAGTTTTAGGTCCACGTCCACGTACATATCTTGTTCTTTTGCTAGTTGAACACTTAGGCTCTGCATTTGCTCCAATCTCCATCTAAAATTATCAACAACATGCATTAATTTATGTCAAGATTGGATAATACATTATAAATTTCAATAATACTATGAAAAAAGATAGATGTATCACAAAATTCCATTAGATCATTTTTTCGTAAGTTAAGTCAAAATTTGAGTACCTTATGTCCCATTTCATTCGTTGTGTCCTCATTTGATATGACACTATATGTTGCCATGGCCTCGTCTTGCCCCTATAATACACAACATAGTAAATAATGTTTAGTACACCAATTATATCATTTCAACGAATATGCTATCCAACACAAAACCTCACTTTAGTCATATATTTGATAGATTGATATCATGTTTTGGCTATCCTTATTTTCAAACTTTTCCCTTGATCATAGAATCACATTTAATCATCATTTCTGTGCATTTTCAACTAATAAGTTTGACCCCAGAGACCTCATGGACAAAAAAATGACTTTATCTCCTCTACGTTGTAGCATTTGTGAATTCATAAACACCTTCCTCCTTTGGTTGAGGTTGCTTTCTCTTCTTACCTCTATTGTATCTGCAGATTTTGTTGTCTCATCTATTTCCACCCACTTTCCTCTCAGCAATTTAGTATTTCTATGCCGTCCACATTCTCTCTCCATGGCTTCCTTTGTGAATAAAAATGCCACCACATAAGCTTTCACTGCACTACCGCCGAGAAGGAAAAATGAACTTGTGGGACTGCGATAAAAACTGCTCTACCGCATCAAACTGATGAAGGAGCCATGGGATAGCAGTGGTCACCGCACTACTGCACGCCAATGGTAGAAGAATTGTAGGACTAGCAGGAGTCACCGCAACACCGCTAGGAATAGAAGGAAGACTCGCGTGCCGCCACAAAATCTTTCACCACACTACCATCTAAAAGGATGAAGCACCTTGCGGGACCATGGTAAAAACTGCTCTATCGCACCGAGATGATGAAGGAGCCATGGGACAACGGTGGTCACAAAAATAAGGTAGGATTTGGAATTATTTCCAACACTCTGGGTCATGTGATACACAACAATGAAAATAGTCACTATACATCAATGATAGGCACTAAATTAGGTGCATTGACATTGCCTTATACGTCCCAAATAGATTACATTAGCAGCCAAAAGTCAGCGCTAAAGTTGGCATTAACTAACGCTGACTAAAGCATGACTAATGAATCAAAATCAAAAATTTAAAACTTTCCCACGTGAAGGAAGAAATTAGACGATAAATAAGGGAAAAACGTCGCACGAAGGAAGAGAGTAGGGTGCTACCATCAACTAATGAATGAATGAATGAGAGATTTTAATGACGTCCACAAGACCAAGCGGCCTAAGGGATCGAGAACCAAAAAGCTAAGGAATCTCCAAACTCTTTTCCATGTTGGAACTTCTTTTATGAATTTTGACCAAAAAACTAGTTGTCTTGCTAATCTTCTCCTCAAATAACTCATGCAAATTGTTAGCAAAAGATCCAGGAGGAAATCAGTGATAGTAAACTCTAAGAATGTGGAACAGGGAGCAAAGACTTCCACTCTTGGGACACAAAGTTCCACCACGCCATGTTTTCAATCTTGCATTGGTAGCTACAATACGAAGATAGAATATGAGGTGGTTTTAGGGGAAGTTTGAATGACGAATGCTGGGAAAATGTTTGTGAATAGGTTGAAGGAATCATGCATTCAACGGTTCAAAGACCATCTACATTTTCCATTCTCAAAGATACCCATGCACCTAAAAAAAGAAATTATCCATGACATGGAGACTGATTTTGGCACATGTTGGTCTGTAAAGAAGATAAAGCTACAAATGTCTCAAAATTGCAAGATATTTCGGTGCAGCCAAACAAAGAAGATAAAAAAAATCCCTCCTGAGCTAAGGTAGAAAAAAAGGCCAATTGATGTAAGTGTGAAAGCATAGAGAGAGCTTGTAAAAGCATATGAGAAGTTTGATGCACGAAGGAAGTCTGGTGAGGAGAGTACGCAGGTATTTGAATTTGCTCATAAGATTATATCAAATTTATTAAACGATATTTAAATTTTATTTGTGCATAGTTAAATTGAATTAGTATATGTTTCAGGACAAGTCCTCCAAGGCTAGGCTTGAGAAACTTCGTGCCATGCATCGCAGTGGCCAAAAAGGTTTACAGGCCTTGATCTATACATTTGTAAGTATATTTAATATGTTAAATGATTTTTTTTAATTTCTTTGGAAAAAAGTAAATGATTGCATATTAATTAGTTTAACTAGTCCATGTGCCATGTTTTGACAGGAGGAGAAATATGGCCGCCATCCAAAGCAATTTGAAAAGAATATGTTACAAAACAAAAAATGGAACAATTTTGTAATCTAGATGGAGAACGAGGTATCAATAGTTGAGTTTCAATAACTTAGTTGGATATTGTTGTGTTAATATGTCAATTTGCATCTCTTGTGTTGAGTTGTTTATTGATGCATAAGATGAGTAAATAGAGCTCAAATCTTATGATTAAAAGATGACTGTTTATGTGCATGAATAAATAGTAGAAGGATGTAGATGAACTCAATTCATCTAACTTTATGCATCTTGGAAAGCATTCCTCTTGAATCTCTAATATCAGGTGCTTGAGACTTCCCTGTAGCTTTTACCTTTCGTTGCCACCTTTCCTCTTCATTGTGAGACTTGTCTCATTTTTCCTTATATGCATTTTTGGCTTTGAATTTTAATCCATCCCATGTTTTACCTTCCTTCTCTTCAGAATCTTCTTCTTCTTCGTCCTCCTCTGACTCCACAAGAGATTCATCTTTTGAACCTTCCTCATCTGATTTAGATTCCTCTTCTACATCAAAAGGTTCATATCCTTGATCTGACTCTTCTGAATTATCATAATCAAAATCACTAGCTTCCATATTCAAAAATTCCCAACCAACATCTTCAATAAATTTATTTGGATCATCAATAATACTCTTCAAAATTGGCCACTAGTTTAAATTCATTCTTCTTTCATAATACTTTATATCCATGGAGTTCAACCATCCCTTGATGCCATCAAGTGAAGATTGAGGAATGGCGTCAATGAAAAGTACATCCCACTTGAAGTATTTGAAAATAATAGCCATATCAACTTCCTTTTTCCCAAGTCATACTCTCTCAAGGTTAACAATCTCAATCTCACTAATAGTGATTACTAAGAAAGGTAATTCCACCAACTCTACCAAACAATTTACCATAGGAACAATAAAAGTAGAGGCTTGGAAAGGAACTCCATGAAAATCAAGCTCTCTAAATGGTATATCAAACTCTAGTTCAAAATCTTTTAGATGACGCTGCTCCCATATAAGCTCTCTTACTCGCTTGACAAATCCTTGAAACTCTATATTGATTTTATTTTTCTTGTCCCTCTCTTGTTGTTCTTCCTCAATTTCATCAAGATCATACATTGACATTCTTGCCCCTCCTAAAGTTTGGACCACATCCATTACCTCCACATAAAACTGGACATCCTTGGTCTTCTTGGTTCCCATGCCATGATAAGGTTATGCAAATGAAAATGAAGCAAAGTAATCATCTCCTTCTCTGCTAGCTGGAAAAATGCATGCTTAATGTTTTAATACATGATATCAACTCTCTCTTATGCTCTTATGGTTGACTACCGAAATCCAATATGGTGGGCCTCCAGAGTTCCAGTCATCTTTCTTCCTCTTCCACCAAATGCTGGCCTGATCTACACGTCTGCCAGCCTAATTGGCTTTGCTTTTGAAAACTGAAGTTTCTCCTAAGTCACCAATGTAGCTCTCTCTGCCTTTTCAGACTCTTTCATTGTTACAGATCGTCTCTGGGATTTAATCATTTGTACCACATGGTTGATGTGCTTTAAATCCCTACATCTAAAGGAAATTTCCTTAACATAAATATTGCTAGGGAATTTCAATGTTACCATTGTAGTTGGCATTAAAGCCGGTACCTGCAACATTGAAAATTGTCCTTATATAATAATTACCTCCATCTTGTTGGCTTGTAACACTCTTGATGGTGGCTACATGTAATCTGATTCTCATTCCTCTTCTGCATCAGAGGGTTCACATTCTTGATCTGACTCTTTTGAATTATCATAATCAAAATCACTAGCTTGCATATTAAAAATTTACCAACCACATCTTCAAAAAAATTATCTAGATCATCAATAATACTTCAAAATTGGCCACCAGTTCAAGTTCATTTTTCTTTCATAATACTTTGTATCCATGGAGTTTAGCCATTCCTTGATGCCATCAAGTGAAGATTGAAGAATGGCGTCAATGTGGAGTACATCCCGCTTGAAGTCTTTGAAAATAATAGCCATATCAAATTCCTTTTTCCCAAGTCATACTCTCTCAAGGCTAACAATCTCAATCTCACTAATAGCAATTACTAAGAAAGGTAATTTCACCAACTCTGTCAAACAGTTTATCATAGGGACAATAAAAGTAGAGGATTTGAAAGGAACTCCATGAAAACCAAGCTCTCTAAATGGTATATGAAACTCTAGTTCAAAATATTTTAGATGAGGCTACTCCCATAGCTCTCTTACTCACTTTGACAAATCCTTGAAACTCTATTGATTTTATTTTTCCTGTCCCTCTCTTGCTTTTCTTCCTCAATTTCATTAGGATCATACATTTAACTTCTTGTCCATCCTAAATTTTGGACCACATCCATTACCTCCACATAAAACTAGGCATCCTTGGTCTTCTTGGTTCCCATGCCATGATATGATTATGCAAATGAAAATGAAGCAAAGTAATCATCTCCTTCTCCATTGGCTGGAAGAATGCATGCTTAATGTTTTGATACATGATATCAGCTCTCTCTTCTGCTCTCATGGCTAAATACCGAAATCCATTATGGTGGGCCTCTAGAGTTCCAGTCATCTTTTGTCCTCTTCCACCAAATGTTGGCCTGATCCACACGTCTGCCAGCCTCATTGGCTTTGTTTTTGAAAGCTGAAGTTTCTCCTGAGTCACCAGTGTAGCTCTCTCTTCCTTTTCAGACTCTTTCATTGCTACAGATTGTCTCTAGGATTTAATCATTTGTACCACATGGTTGATGTGCTTTGAATCCTTGCATCTAAAGGAAATTTCCTTAACATAAATACTACTAGGGAATTTCAATGTTGCCATTGTAGTTGGCATTAAAGGCAATACCTGCAACATTGAAAATTATCCTTATATAAGAATTCCCTCCATCTTGTTGGCTTGTAACACTCTTGATAGTGGCTACATGAAATCTGATTCTAATTCCTCTTCTACATCAGAGGGTTCATATCCTTGATTTGGCTCTTTTGAATTATTAGAATCAAAATCACTAGCTTCCATATTCAAAAATTTCCAACCACCATCTTCAATAAATTTATCTGGATCATCAGTAATACTCTTCAAAATTGGCTGCTAGTTCAAGTTCATTCTGCTTTCATAATACTTTATATCCATGGAGTTCAGCCATTCCTTGATGCCATCAAGTGAAGATTGAGGAATGGCATCAATACGGAGTACATCAGCTTGAAGTCTTTGAAAACAATAGCTATATCAAATTCCTTTTTCCCAAGTCCTACTCTCTCAAGGTTAACAATCTCAATCTCACTAATAGGGATTACTAAGAAAGGTAATTCCATGAACTCTACCAAATATTTTATCGTAGGAACAATAAAAGTAGAGGATTTGAAAGGAACTCCATGAAAACCAAGCTCTCTAAATGGTATATCAAACTCTATTTCAAAATATTTTAGAAGAGGTTGCTCCGATAGCCCTCTTACTTAACAAATCCTTGAAACTCTATATTGATTTTATTTTTCCTATCCCTCTCTTGTTGTTCTTCCTCAATTTCATTAGGATCATACATTGACCTTCTTGCCCCTCCTAAAGTTTGGACCACATCCATTACCTTGACATAAAATTGGACATCCTTGGTCTTCTTGGTTCCCACGCCGTGATATGGTTATGCAAATGAAAATGAAGCAAAGTAATCATCTCCTTCTCCACTGGCTAGAAGAATGCATGCTTAATGTTTCGATACATGATATTAGCTCTCTCTTCTGCTCTCATGGTTGAATATTATTGAATTCCATTATGGTGGGCCTCTAGATTTTCAGTCATCTTTCTTCCCCTTCCACTAGAAATGTTGACCTAATCCACAAGTCTGCCAGCCTAATTGGCTTTGTTTTTGAAAGATGAAGTTTCTCTTGACTCACCAATATTAGTTGTAACTTATTTGAAATTTTATTATGGTATGTGCACTTTGATATGATGTAATATGATTATGGTTTTGTCTCATATGTTGTAATATTAGATATATAACAAAAAAATAAATTATTGCATGAAATAAATAATAACTTTTCATTTTAATTTTTGTTTTTGCAAAACACGGGTCTTCTAGAAGATCAAGATGATCCTCAACATGATATAGATCCAAAAAATATTGGTTCTTCTGGTATAGATCACATGGTAGAGGATGATGATGACGTAGATATGGAAGACATTGAGGCCGATGACAATGATGATGATGACGACGACGACGACAATGACGACGACGACGCAACGACGACGATGATGATGATGGTCACAATGGTGATGATGTGATGAGACAGTTGGTGATAATAACCGGTGACATTCATGATCATATAGACTACATCATGGATCATTGTTGATATATCGTTATGATGACTCTTTTCATGGTTACTATCATATGTATCATTTTCACAGCCTACAGTACTATATTATTGAGTTGTATCATTTTGACATGTTTTTGATGTACTAGCATATTTGACTTTCATTTGTTTTATTTATATATGATGATGATCTTATCAATATTGAATTTTCAATTTATATATATTAAAAGTGGTCGATGATTTTTGGATGGATATTTATTAAGTATGATGATTTTAATTTACTGCTTAGGGTGGATGTTGTCAAATTCAATTAAATTATAGATATTTGACTCACTTGTTTTAATAATATATGATGATCATGTTACAATAATTATATTATTATTTAATCATATGAGTTAAATAATTAAATTACTTACTCTATAATCATATGAGTTAGTTAAGAGGCACAATATATTTAACTAATTAAATTGAAATAAAACATATTAAATTAATAAATGGAAGCAAAACAAGAAGCATTTTTAGAAGCAACAATGGAAGCCAAACTAGAAGCAAACTAGAAGCAAACCAGAGGCAATCTTGGAAGCAAAACCAAAAGCAAACCTAGAAGCAAAACTGGAAGCAAATGTGGAAGCAAAACTAGAAGCAAAATTGGAAGCAAAACTGGAAGCAATACTGGAAGCAAACCTGGAAGAAAAACTGGAAGCAAAACTAGAAAAAAACTTGGAAGCAAAATCGGAAGCAAAACTGGAAGCAAAATTAGAAACAAAATTGGAAGCAAAATCGGAAGCAAACTTGGAAGCAAAACCAGAAGCAAAACCTAAAGAAAAACTAGAAGCAAAACCCAAAGCAAACTTGGAAACAAAACTAGAAGCAAAACTGGAAGCAAAATCAGAAGCAAAACTGGAAGGAAAACTAGAAGCAAAACCAAAAGCAAAACTGGAAGGAAAACCGGAAGCAAAATTAGAAGCAAACATAGAGGCAAAATTGGAAGCAAAACTGGACGTCAAATTGGAAGCAAACCTAGAAGCAAAATCAGAAGTAAAAATGGGAGTAGACATGGAAGCAAAATTGGAAGCCGAATTGGGTGCCAATTTTGGCACAATTTCTGATGTCACTTTTTGGCGCTATTTTAGGCACTTTCGGAGACACTACAATTTCCCGGCGGAAAAGTCGATACAAAATTTGGTGCCAAGTTGACCATGCCTATTTGTGCTGAGTTTAGCACCAACCAAATTGTTCAATTGATGGCTCAAAATACACTAAAATCTGGTGCCAAAGTCGGGGCTAATTGCCTGTTGTGTTGTTGTGAATGATATATTCTTTTCTGCACTAACAAGTCATACAATTTTTACTGGTCATGCAGGTTAAGTGGAAAATCATGGCACCTACTAGAAGACCAAAAAGGGTTGTAGGAAGAGGACAACATGCCATTAGAGTCACTCATGGGGTGCACTTCGTTGAAACAAAGTCTGTTTAGGAAGTACATGCAATTCCCAACCAACAAGATGTTCCTGACTCTACGGATGAAGCCACCAACACAACAAAAGCCGAACCTCCTGTTCAGCTAGATGTTCAACCTACTATGCAACTGCCCTCACCTATACCCATTAGGTAGTGGACATATGTTGATATAGAAGGAGCAATTAAAAGTGTCGAAGAAGACAACATGCCAATCGGGGCAACAGCAATCAAGTGGGGTATGCCACCTAGCAGTTTGAGGGTGTGGATGTTAGGAGTTACCACCACCAAGAGGAGGGGTCCACGTACCATTTTATCTGAGGAGGAGGAGACTGAAGTTGTCCAATGGTGCAAGGACATGGCAGAATTGGGCCATGAATTGCAAGTAAATTAGCTACAAGCCACAGTTTCCCAAATAACTGCAAGTTGGCCCAATCCTTTCATAAATGGGGTCCCTGAGAGGTCATGGTGGGTAGGATTTCAAAGAAGGCACCCATATTTGACAATCAAAATGATTGAAGGAGTGGACAGTGACAAAGCGATTATGGTTCATCCTTTTATCGTGCAAGCATTCTATGACAACTTCAAGAATATGATCAACCTTAACCACTATGGAGCAAGCCGAATATGGAACTATGATGAGATTGGTATTCAGGCTAGTAGGAACTATGGCATGAGAGTTATTGCCAAATTGGGTGCAAAATGTGTACCACATTTGGAATAAAAAAGTAGACAGTGGATCACAGTTTTAGCTTGTGCAAGTGTGTCTGGGTTAAGTATTCCTGGGTTCTACCTATTGAAATCAAAGAGGCACATGCAAAACTATATCATAAATTGCGAGATAGGGACATTGATGGCAGTCCAAGAACATGATTGGATGACAAAGGAACTATTTTTCAAATGGTTAGACCATTTTGTAGCTAATATCCTTGGTGGGGTTTCATTGAAAAATAGGGCCATTCTCATCTTTGACAGTCATGGCAGCCATGTGGCTTTCAAGACCATAGAAGAAGCAATAAAATTAGGAATAGACCTGCTAATGTTGCTTGCTCATACCAATCACAAACTGCAACCATTGGATGTCAACATTTTTGCTCCATTCAAGGCATATTTTAGAGAGCAAAGAACCATATGGAAAGAAAACAACCCACATATTGATATCGTACATGAAGAGTTGACAACCCTTGCAAGCCAAAATTTCAAAAAAGCGTTGAAACTAAGCAAAATTGTTAGTGGGTTCCATAAAACAAGAATTTGGCCACTTAATCAGTCAACCCTTGATAGGGACATGGGGCCAAGTGAGGGCTATGTTGTTGAAGATGGTGTTCCAACTCCTAGAAAAAAAGATGGTGTGGTCACGATGGAAGATGAAGATGATGCTATGGCAGCAAAGGAATGCTTGTGTCTACTTAGTTACAATGAGGATCAAATAGATGATTGTGTGCGGGAATACAAGGCAAGGGATGTGGCAAGTGATGTTGTAGTAGAATGCAATGAGGGTGTTGAAACTACAACACACATTCAACTAGAAATCCAACCAATTTTTTGTAGATTTCCAACTGGAAGTCCAACCAGTTATTGCACCCTAAAATGAAGATATAGCAAGTACATCAGCAGGCCTGAGTTTTCCATCTCAAGTAAGCCAACTAAAATGGATGCATGAAGTAGCCACAAACCTTGGAGTTCAATTAAATTCGACTAAGGAAGAAGTCAACATTTCTATGCAATCCCCACCACATGTTGATCCAGCTGAAGTAATACATTACTTCACTATTACAAGGAATTGGGAAGAGCATACTGATGGTCAAAGTGAAGATGAAAAAATGCAATTAGTGAGGAAGAAGTTGAGTTTGTGCCATGCACCCCACATGATGGACAACAAACAACAAGACCAAACAACAAATTCCTGAAACTTCCAGTGTAGAAGGTGCAAGGAACATCATGGGGAGGTCATTCGGGAGTGCTTCGCCTTAGTAGGAAGTCCCAAGTACTAACATTTGACACCATCGAAATGTACAATGAACAAGAGGTAGAGAAGAAAAGGAAAGAGGAGTTGTAGCAACATAAGAAGGAGCAGATGTTGCAGAGAAAGGAAAAATGTGAAGTGGAATCAATTCAAAAGGAAGCAATGAGGGCTGAGAAGAAAGGAAGGAAAGTGATAGAAGATGAGGAGAAGATGATTAGAATGTGGGAGAAGGCAATTAGACAGGAGCAAGAGAAGGTTGAACGTCTACAAAAGGAAGCTAAAAAGAAAGCTAAACAAGCAGAGAGGATAAAATGTAAGTCTACAGTGGGGAATCCTATACCCCCCAACACCCTATCCTGCTTGATATGATGAACATATTGTCACCAACCTTTACAACTATCAACAATATGCAAGTTGGGAGTGGCTCACAACAAATGGGACTAACTGTAGATGCAAGCCAGACATTACTTGCTCAAATAGCAACATGCCTTCAAACCTCTATTAACCAAGTATCACCTCCTACACATGGACCATAATTAGCTATTGGCGGATATCTCATGTCACCTCCTTTGCCTAGCAATATGGCGAACTGATTATGTTTGTATTGAATTTTTTTTTGGATCGATGTAACAATATATTTTGGTGATCTGCTTTGCATATCAGATTTGTTTATCTGCTTCAAGTTATAACTGTGATATGATTATAAGATGTTATAATGTTGTTGTTATTATGTTTGGAACTTCACATATGTTTAAGGTGAGAAGAATTTGAATACAAGCTTTCAGTAATATTTTGATATGTTTCAAGTATGTTTCAACCATGTTTTTCTGTCGCACCACCCAATCAATTATTGCAGTTTGATTAAAAATATAACCATGATATGATTATAAAATGTCTTAATGTTGTTATTTATTGGAACCTCAAATTTGTATCTCTTATATGTTTGATGAGGGTTTCAACTTTGTATTTTTTGTGGTATCACTAATTACACTATGTTTCAGTGTTTGTCAATAAAAAAATAAAAAAACTTTGATTGCAAACACAATTTGTAGACAATGATATGTTATTATCAGATTGTATATATATATTTGTAGACAATGATATATTATTATCAGATTGTATGTATATACAATCTGATAAGAATATATCATTGTCTACAAATAGTAATCTAACAAGAAATCTGCAGGAGATGATGAGTTCAGGGCTTAAAGATGCCCAACAAACCGTGGGTAGGTAAACCCATACACGTGGTTTGATGAAGGCATATGGGGCACATGGTTAACAAGGTAATGTGGTCGGGTTGAGATTAAAGTGACCACCTCCTAGTAGACAATGATATATTCTTTGCAGACAATGATATGTTCTTATCAGATTGTATATATGTATTTACAAACAATGATATATTCTTATTAATTATCACTATCAAAATTTAACAAAACTACATATTAATTATCAGATTAATTATATAATTATATATATAGACACACACATATATAACTATATATGTACATACATATATGCATAACAATATATATGTATGTACATATATACCTATCAATTTATATATGTATATACATACATATATATAATTAATCTAATACTAACTAATCTCATAATTATTCTATATTATTACTCAATTCATCTATTTTTCAGCCATATATATAAGAACACATATTTTTCAATATTACTAGGTCATTGCCAAAGTAAAGTCAAAGACTTTACCTGTCATTAAAACTTAATGTCTTATGTTGATTGCAGACAAGTCCTCGCATGCCTACCATTAAGAGACCAATGTAGTTACATATATTCCTGCAATCAAATAAGCATTTGTAAGAAAAAAATATTTATGAAGACAATATAACATAAAATATAAACATATCATAAAGCATTCAGAGAAAAATGTCCCTATAGAGTTTATTGTGTTAACAAATGCAACTTCATTGGTATGTTGATAATCCACATACTTGGTTCACCTCTCGACGCTCCTGCTTGCCTACAAAATAATTGCAATAAATGAGGGTAGTACTCGTACTTGTAACATTCCCACATCAAATCATCCTTACAATATTGCATGCACAACAATAAGAGTTTTGATTGGAGCATTATAATCCATAATGTTTTGATCCTTAGTATGAAGCTGAAAGATACAATGTATATTGCATATCATGGCATCCTACATGGCAGTGCAATAGAAAAGACATATATATACATGTATATGTATATGCATATACATATATTTATTGATAGTTGTGGCACGAAGCTGTTTGAGGGTGCATATTGTAGGTCACATTAAATGTACTTTACAGAAGATTTGAGAACAAGCGTATTCTTCAAAATCTTTCTACACGCTTCTCAAACCTTCAGTAAAGTACATTTAACATGTGCACTAGAATACACACCCTCAAACAACTTCATGTCACAACTATCAATAAATATATGTATATGTATATAAATATACATGTCTATGTATATACATATACATATACATATAGATGTGCATTCATACATACGTATGCATATACATGTGTATGCATGTGTATATGTATTTGTATATACATATACATATACATTCATACATACATATGTATATACATATATGTAATCTGATTACTGAAACACATAAAATAAATGGAAGAAAATAGATTAACCCATATCATTGTATGATGTGATATGATTAAATAATGGATAATGCTTATTTGAACAACTAACTAAAAATTGAATAATTTGTATGCCTCAAAATAATGCAAACACTGCTCGTACATAAATATAAAAGAGTATATTGAATAATGAAACAAACAACATAAATGTAAATCCAGTATACTGATAAATAAAAACAAAAATTTAGTTATTCTAGGTGTACCAACATGAATAAGCTTCTTTTAAGAGGAATGTGCATATGTTACCTTAGTAAGCTCTGAATTTTGCAGAGGATATTTAGGGAATGACCCTGGAAATTCCCTCTTATAAAATCATTTGAATGTGCAAATTGAATCTTCGTGGGAAACAATATGCCATTTCATTTTGCAATGGCCATTTATGCTTAAGTTCTATCGTGGCTTTTAGGAAATCAATTTTATATTTGGTTTAATTGAAAAAATAGGTGGCTTGCATAAATTCAGTCATATATATGAATTATAATATTTTTTTTGTTTTATTATATGTACCGAACTAAATTTTGCAAAGGATATGCAGTGAAAGCATAGGAGAATTCGTAATGAAAATGACACTGGAAATTCCCTTTTATAAAATCATTCAAACATGTATATTGAATGCATTGAATTGTGGTGATTGACTTTCAAATTTAAATTTTCTTGCAAAACAATCAGTCATTTCATACTGTAGTGGCCATTTATGTCTAATTTCAATGGTGCCTTGAATGAAAAAAAACCTATTTCTAATTATCAATAAACCTATTTTAATTTGTGTTTGCATGTAGGCCCGCTCATTTTTAGATGTGGTTTTGCTAGGAGGTGGGCACTTTAATCTCAACCCAACCACATTACCATGTTAACCGCATGCCACATATGCCTTCAACAAACTACGTGTATGGGTTTATCTAACCGCAGGTTGCCGAGCATCTTTAAGCCCTAAACTCATCATCTCCTGTGGTTTTTCTTCCTCATTTTCACCTCTATTATCCATATAAGATTATACATATATACTCATACATATATATAATCTGATATATTATATATAATGTATATTAGATTATACACATAATATCATATATATATATATATATATATATATATATATCAGATTACATATGTATAGTCTTATATAAATATATATTTATATCAGATATCTATATAAGATTATATATATATATATATAAATTGACATCCCTAAGATACCAAAAAAGAAAGTGTTGATTGAGGCTATGAAGAAAGCAGGTATAGAAATTTAAGCGAAGTATATGGAGGTTGCCATGGATGTTAGCAGATACATAGTGACTATCCATTGTTATTATTTAACTGACATTCATAAGCAATGGGAGAATAGTTCATGGGGAAGGAAACTAATTGTGCAAAAGCGAAGAGCTGCATTAAATGACTTTGATCGGTTTAAAGTCATGCTTGCAAAGATTAAGGTTTGTTTTATTCTTCAAGAAGTTGGCTTTACCTCTAAGTTGAAAAAGAAAACTCAATTTAACCATCATTGGTTTTGCCTTTTTGTAGTTGAATGATATTTTTAGCATCTGCAGGTTTCTATGAGGATATGAACAAATGCAAAGTAACTGCTTTATTTTGAGTTTTGAGGGGCTAGCTAATCCAAATTAGCTGTTATATTTCCTTCCGTGTTCTTTAGACATGCATATTAAGCTGATAATGCCAATGTGTTTATTAAAGATAACTGAGTTATAAAGATATATGGCAAGAAACTTGGGCATTGTTAAATGACAGACAAAGGATCATGTTAAGGTCCATGTTAAGCAGAAGTGAGCAAATTCCATGGTTCTGCGCTGGTGACAAATGCCATGTACCATGAAATCTGCCTAGCCACGAACAGTGTATGGTGATCTTGAAGCTTACTCTACTCTCTTTTCCAGTTGTCCACTTCTGCAAGCTTTGAGAAAACATGTCAGCCATGTGAGCTCAGTGGGAAACATGGCACAAGGGCGTACCAACACTCACAGCTCTGACTTGAAAGCTATAAATGTTTTATACGTAAAGAAAAGGAGGAGCTCCTCCATGGCTTCTGCGTTTCCACTTTGATAAGGACATCCACTGCCACTACTCTGTGCCGCACAAAATATGTACAACACTTGTGACGACATTAATGAATTCAGACTAATTGTCAGTAGAGACAAACTAGCTAGAGTTTTTTAAGTTTGGCATTACTTTTATGTTGTATATTATTTAGCAGCCAAAAATGGATGAGTTTGTCCCCCGCTATTTAATGTTATCTGTTCATTCTTTATTCGATGGGATTCGAACACTAAATGCGCTACGAAAGAGGGATAACTACAATTTCAGGTTGCAATGTAAATTTTGCTTGAGAACTCGTGAAAATGTGTGATTTTTTCTAAAATGTTTAAATATCAATTTGGTAAGGAAAAGATGGCAGTTTGAAATGTTTTTGAATTTGATTGTGTGAATTTTTTTATCAGAAATTGAATTACATTTTATGATCCGTCATTAAGATATGTAGATAGTAGGAGAAGTGAAAAATGATCTGAAATCTTGATAAAAATTCAGAGTCAAATCCAAAGACATTTCAAACTAATATCATAGACTGTGAAAAATTTATTTCTGTAAGATAAAAATAGTATCCAATGTTTGTAATAAAGACTATATTATCTATAAAGCATGATTTTGACTTCTTTAATTTTTAAAATTTAGTTATAGATTATATTATATAATTTTTTTCATAATTCTAAAATTTTAGTTGTATAAAGATAGGTGGAACAAAGTCAAAAAAATTGGTTTTGCTAATAAGTTACACACATATATACACACACAAAAATTTTGTGGTGATTTTTTTAAAACTTTTTTTGTTACTATCAATTCCATAATCTAATTTTCTAAGTGTATCTTATAGTAAAAAATGAAGCACTTTGATTTTAATATTTATACACTCCAAAGAAATATTTTTCTCGAAATAACCTCAAACACAAAATTCACCTTCTTTGAACTCACATTTCATATTTCCTTAGCTTAGGTTAAAAAATTTCTTCAACTTACATTACATTCTCTTTCTTAAAAGTAACTCTTACCATTGGGAATAAGAGGTGTGAGTTGGTTCTATATATGCACTTACATCAAATACATTTAATCTCCTTTGGTTCTCATATGTAACATCTAATTAACAATTTTCTTGGTCTTGATAGTGATTACAATGCAATTGGTATATGCAATCAATAAGAATGATTGTGGCATTCATCATAGTTTTTCTGTTACAGGAATACATGATAGTAGATGAATTAGCTTGACTATTTGGTTAATGATTATCATAAGTGGGTAGAAAACAAAAAAAAGCCTATTTTGCAGATACACTTACAATTTCATTTTAATATTACGAGTGCTTATGTTTTATGACTTAATGTTATTTTTTGTCACCTTTGAATTTTATTTTTCTAATATTGCGGTTATGGTAATGGGAGTAGTGTTTGACTATTTCAAGATTGGGATTGCTTCTCATAATGTGCTTGGATAGTTCACAACAATATTTTTAAAGTGTGTTAGCATAAACTAAACATGAAACAATATGAATTTGGAAGTGACATGATTGTTTTAAATGCTCCAAGAGATATTTGGTTTATTTTTTGAATGTCCAACCATTGTACAAGTTGTATGGAATTTAAAATCATTAAAAAAATTTAGTCCCACTCACACAATGCCCATACTATTTCTCTTGCACACAAAATTAACGTAAGTCTTACCTTTAACTTTGATAACTTTGACCTAGATTTGTCATTTGAAGGAATTATTGTATATTTTTATTTTAACACACAATATGACATAACACTCCATTTGTATTTTTCTTTGTAACTATTCTCTAGAGCAATTTTTGTAACAATGGTTTTATTTCTAATATAAATAATATTTGGGAAATGAAGTTTTGTGATATGAATGCATTGATAAACTCAAAACAGGACTCCCAAAACATTCTAAATGATTCATACTTTGTTGACTCTAAAAAATAATGAATAACTAATTGTTCTTGTTTCTATTGGGGTTAAAGCTAGTCAAAGATAGAGTTGATTCAAACATTGTGAATGCTAGCTAGAGATTAAATCTTGATAGTTAAATAAAATATATAAGTAATAATTTGATTATTTTGACCACTTCAATGTTTTGGTAGGCCACCAATATTATTATAGAATTGTGAAGAATAATGATTGATGTCCTATGTAGTTTGTGTGTGCCAAAACATGCAAATTTGAATTTTTATTAAATAGTGAAGATTGGAGATAATCTAGTAAGTATTGTTAAATATTATTAATGGTTATTAATCACAAATTCACATATGTTTTTATCTTATCCCTATCACCATTAAAGACATTAATCCCACATAACACTAGACATACAACTTATAAGAGGTGCAAAATTATGTATATATTTTTAATCTTTTAATAGCTATTTAAAGATTTTTAAATTTCCCTTCTCCATGTGGAATCTCATAAATAGTTTCACCACTTAGATCCATTAAAATTTATACTTAGAGTATAATAATATTATAATACTTGATAGAAATAGAATGTTATAAAACAATAATGTTAAATCAAAGAAAAATATAATTAATTATGCATTATTGTTAGAATTTAAACATAAAAAAATATAGAGATGTATAAAACTAGAAATTACTTATATTAATGTTGTGATATTATACTAGAGGGTTTATGGATTTCCTTAAAGTAGATGGAGATCCATTAAATTGTATATATATTAATGTCAAGCCTTTTGCATTGCAAGTGTTAAATCAAAGCTTTTGTAACTTTTGGTTGTATACTTTTATGCATCTTCCTTTTGGAACATATCTCTTTTTTGCCTTTATTTTTTCCTATTCTAATAGTCTCTTGTAGTAAAATGATTGTGAAAAGGAGTTTCTCCTTGTTTTCATTCTTGAAGACAAAGAGGCAAATAACTCAAAATGAGGCAATATTCAATGGTATTTTATTTGATGGATTATAATTCCAATCTCTAGGACATGGTAACTATTAATAATTCATCTCAACACTTCTTCTCATGCTATTTCATTGTTCAAGAATGAGTATACTATGTTAGTTGTAATACCTTACTAGATATTATAAATACTAATAATACTCTAATATGTTGCCTGACATAAATAATAGTGTTTTGGAGTTCCTTGAGATGCGCATTTTAATGTGGGGTCTAGATATAAAACCACATAGTTTATAGAGATCTCTATAATATCATAGAGTTCAAATTATATTTTAATGCTAAATAGAATATGGAGATATGAACTATCTAATCTAGATATCCATGGAAGCTACATGATCTTATCTTGTTGTGAAAGGTGTCTCAACCTTGCATCATAATGTGTTAATTAATTAATTATTTGTATCTAATTATTATTTTGACCTAATATTTGAAAATGAGGCATCCTACTTTATAGTGGAACTAATTTCCATGTGTTAGATACTTTGAAAGGTGTATAAGAGGTTGTAAGAGAATCTCATTTCATTATGGAATTGTAAGATGTGAATTAATTAAGATAGGTTATCACAATGCATAAGAGAAAAATTATAGGGGAGTTACATTAGAATCTTGAGTAACATTATGAAAGGTCATAAGGCATATTTGAATAGTTTTGAACCAAAGTGGAGCACCCAAATATATGAATCAATTATTATAGACATTATGGTAATTTACGATAGTTGGAAGAGCATCATAAATTTCTAGTAGAGATGACTAGTCATGACCAACTTGGGCATTGAAATTTGGGCCAATTATAGTACCATTTTAGTATCATTTTTTTAGTCATATTTTTAGTTAACCACTTGTCTTTTCTAGTTTCAAAATTTCCTATTTTTTGGTGCTTGAGGATGGAGTATTGTATGGGTGTATGATTGACTTGTAGGTACATATATGCTACCAAAATTACTATAGAAATTGAATGTTATGATATTCTTGTAAAGGCATGGCCTAATATTTATACTGTAACCTCTTAGTTGCTAAATTATACTTTTGATTTTACTTTAAGTGTTTGAATTTTCTCTTGAAAGGTTTTTCACCACATAAATCATCTTTTTGTGGTATAATTTTTTGTGTATTCTTGTGTAACTATAAGATCTTTTTTTTAAACATATCTAGACCTTATAAGTTAGTGTAGGCATTATTTTGTCACCATTATTTCCTTCCATTTGGTATTAGAGCCTAATTTCCTCAAATCCTATGTTTAAGGGATAATATTTTTTGTAGGAACCTTGGATTGAGTGGGCTCGCTTACACATGAGAAAATCTTGTTGCAAGAAAAATGTCAAGAACATCAAAGATAGAGATAGAGAGTTTTATGAGCGCTAAATTTGAGTTGTAGAATCTAGAGATGGAGGATATGATTATATATAGAGATATATGGGATGCATTATCCAATTTCAAACCTACAATAATGAAATAAGAAGACTAGGATGTATTGGATAGAAAAGTGAAGGGTATTGTTACAATATATTTGATGAATTTAGTGTTGTTAAATGTACATGAATAATCCACTGCATAAGCCCTTTGGAATAATTTGGTAGAAATTTATCAAGCTAAAGCCTTCGTAAATAAAATTTTCTTGAGAAACAAGTTGTATACCCTTAGGATGGAAGATAGTGGTTTTGTAGTCAATATCATGAACACGTACAATATCCATGGGCATGTTCAATATGATTTTAAATCAATTATACTTTTTTGGAGTCAAAATGGAGGAGGAGGATTGTTGCATGACACCTGTTTATTATTTTCCAAACTCAAGGGATCACCTTATGAAAACCATTGTGAGCACTTCCTCTAATCTCAAGATGGATGAAGCAATTACATCATTACTTTTATAGGAGGCTAAAAGTACAAACATGTGTCACACTTTTGGACAACTAAATAGTCATGAGAACAAATGGTTTTTCCCTAAATAGGTTTGAGTGAAATAGTTCCAGTTGAAACCACATGGCCTATATGTGGCACATATAGTTTAGAGTGAAACACTTTCACTGGAAACTATAAAATCAAAATTTTCCTTTTCTAAATTTCAAATGTGTTTCAATTTAAATGTAAGGTTTCGGTCGAAACCTTTTTGTTTTTTTTTAGCCAAAACCATCTATGTGGCATCTTTCTTGGCAGTCACCTCATCCTTTTTCATAATTTTCTAAAATTTCCACTTGAACTAAATATTTCTTCTTGATCAAAATGGAATTTTTGAAAAAACTAAAAATACCCTTTTGTAGAGCTTAGAGTTGACAATCCATATATATATATTTTATATTTTGATTAGTTTTAATGTATTTTTTTAAATATTGTAAGTAGGATGTTATATAATAAAAAATGAGGTTGATTTGAAAGTTAAAAATAATAATAAAACATATTTAAATATTTGAAAATATATGATTCACTAAAGGAGAGAATCCTCTACAAAAGGATATAACTATTTTTGAAAATGATAAAAAAAGAAAGATAATTTTTTTGATTAGATTAAAGTTGAGAAGGGCCTATACCCTTTTACAAAATGATCATGGATGCCAAACAAGGGAGCTCATGAGACATGAGTCACCCGAAAAACAAAAGAAAAGCAGCTACACAAATACTAACAAAATAAAAAAATCAAAACATAAGGGAGGACTAGCTGGGGTGCGAACCAACTACTGGTTGTTAGTAGCAAACCATCTACCGGTTGCCTAACCACTTAAGGCCATTAATGGCCTTCCATTCATTTTCCAAAAAATGTATTTTTTATTCAAAGGATAGGGGCTTCTTTTGTGTATGCTAGTCCTCCTGAGTATTGGGAAAAGTAGAACAACCACCTTTCTTTCCCTTCTTCTTTGAGTTCACTTGATCCTAACATTCATCACCCACCCTTTTTCCATGGCTATTGTGGAGCTCCTGGTGCAATACCTGGATGGTAATTGCAATGTTCTTCATCATTTCCTTATTGTAGTAAAAAATTTCCTACAAACACTTGAGGGTCTTTTTCTGATTGATACACATGGTAGCCACCTCCTCCTGTAGCTTCTCCCTCTCTTCCACAATTATACCAATCGTAACCCTAAGCTCATCAACTTCATTTTACTAATTGGCCCACCTATCAAAAGACTTGGAAAGGGAATACAAAAGGGCCCAATGACCCTCATCATCAACCTCACCTGGCCATGTCTCCTTTTGATTAAGAACCTTCTCTTCTGGATGTTGAACTTTGTCTTTGGCCATGATAAGTTAGGCGAGCAACTATTT
>VDFB02133339.1:0-29354 GCA_007258455.2 Sequoia sempervirens | reverse complement strand
AGAATGCTTAGATGATTTTGGTAATCAAGTGAAGTTCTAAGGGATACCTACAGAGGTCAAGGTTCATCAAAACTTGACAATGCAACTATTAAGGGATAAGAAGAAAGGGTGCAAACTCTTTGCAGTCAAGATAGAAGAACTTGAAGAGAATCTTGATAACTTGGAATCCCAAGACATAGAAGATGACGAAATGGATGAAATGGGAATGTTGGATATGGAGAGATACCCTATATTGAGAATTTTTTTGGATGTGTTTCCAAATGAGTTACCTGGGTTGCCACCGAAGAGGATATTTGACTTCTCTATAAATATAGTTCCAGGGTTTGAGCCTATTTCCAAGGTGCCATATAGGATGACAACAACTGAGTTAATGGGACTTAATGAATGCAATTGGATGAATTGTTGTCTAAAGGGTTGATAAGACCAAGTATTTCACCTTAGGGAGTGCCAGTCAGCTTTGTGAAAAAGAAGGATGGTACTTTGTGTTTGTGCATCGACTATCGTATGCTTAACAAAGATACAATGAAGAATAAGTATCCATTGCCATGCATTGATGATCTTTTCAATTAGATGAGGGGAGTTTCCATATTCTCTAAAATAGATATGAGATTTGGATATCACCAATTGAGAATTAAGGATGAAGATATCTTTAAGACTGTGTTCAAAACTAGATATGGACACTGTGAGTTCACAACTTTACCTTTTGGTTTAATGAATGCACCTGCAACATTTATGAACCTAATGAATAGTGTATTTAGGGATTGCCTAGATAAGTTTGTATTGGTTTTTCTAGATGACATCTTTATTTATTCTAAGGATGAGGAAGATCACTGCAAAAATTTGGAGATAGTCCTACAATGGTTAGGAGAACATAAGTTGTATGGTAAACTCTCTAAGTGTAGGTCTTCCTTCAAAGAAGAGTGCATTATTTAGGGAATTTGATCACAATGGATGGAATTTTTGTAGATCCAACTAAGATCAAGACAGTGTTAGAGTGGCAAGTACCCAAGAATGTGTCTAAGATAAGAAGTTTCATGGGACTAGTAGGGTATTATAGGAAGTTTGTAGCAAAATTCTCCAAGATCACTTTTCCAATTACTTCTTTATAGAATAAAAGGAAGAAATTTGAGTGGACTATGTCAAGAAGCCTTTGACCTACTCAAAGAGAAGTTAACTGTTGCACCGATCTTGAATGTACTAGATCCTGAGGGTAACTTTACTGTTATCACAGATGCATCCGAGGATGGCTTAGGGGGTATGTTAATGCAAGACAGGTAATTAATTGCTTACGAATCTAGAAATTTGAAACATTACGAGAAAAATTATGCATCACATGATTTGGAGTTAGCAGCCATGGTTCATGCATTGCAAATGTGGAGGCATTACTTGTTAGGGAAACCCTTTGAGATGAGAACTAATCATAACGGGTTAAAGTACCTTTTCACTCAACCTAATTTGGATGCTAGACAAAGAAGATGGTTAGAGTTAATAGTTGATTATGACTTCAATATCAATTATATAAAAGGGAAGGAAAATTGGGTTGTTGATGCCTTCAGTCAAATATGTCATATTGCTTCAATAGTGACAATTAAAACTAACTTTAAAGGACAAGTGTTGCATAAATGAAAAGAGGATGAGTACTACTTACAATTCAAGAAAGCACTCACTAGAAATCTACAAGATTCTAGGCATGAATGCTTTCATTTCAAACCTAATGGAATACTTAGATATAAAGGGAGAATGTATGTACCTAATGCAAAAGAGTTAAGGAATCTAGTATGGAAATAAGTACATGAAGCACCGTACTCTGGACATCCTGGAGTGACAAAAATAATGGCAGATGTGAAGCCGTTATATTTTTGGAAAGGGGTGAAAGGAGATGCTGCTAGATTTTTGGCAAGGTGTCTTGAATGTCAAAGGGTGAAAGTAGAGCATCATCATCCTACATGCTTGTTATACCTACATGATATACTAGAGAGGAAGTGGCAAGTCATAATTATGGACATTGTACAAGGATTGTCTATGTCAAGGAATAAGCACAATGCCATTATTGTGGTTGTAGATAAGCTTACCAAAGTAACACATTTCATACCCAAGAATCTAACTGATGGAGCACTTGTCATAGCAAGAAAATTTGTGCAAGAAGTGTTTAGGTTACATGGAATACCCGAAAAGATAATATCGAATAGAGATGCATAAGTCAATTCTAGATTTTGGAAAATGTTGTTTTTTGCATTAAGGACTCAATTGAATATTAGCTCAACATATTGAATCTGGAAATGGATGGAAAAAATGAAAGGGTGAATCAAGTATTGGAAGACTTAGAATGTATTGCATGGATCAACAATACAAGTGGGAAGACTACTTGCCCTTGGTAGAATTTGCTTACAACAAATCTTACCATTCTGCGATAAGGATGGCTCCTTTTGAAGCATTTGTAGCATAAAAAAATGTATCCTTGGACATTTTCACACTCATTTGGGTCTTTCTTATGGATGTTGGCCTTGTTTTCCTAGTAATGTTGTAATGTGGTCAACACATCTCATATTAGGTCTTGGACCCCAGAATCATCAAGAACTTTACGATGTCTTGTGCGTTGCGGATGTGTTGTAAATTAATACTTTTCACACCTTTCTAGAAATTTCTTTTATTATAATTCACTCTAAATAACCACTTTTATCACTCTACTGAAGCCCTCCCATTTCCAAAGTTTTGTAAAGTGTTGTAACAAACTCTTCATTTGTGGCCATTAACAATAATTTGACCTCTTTCCTATATTTAAATGACCTCTTTATACACTCTGCGCCCCTACTTTTAAGTGTATTCTTTATAGAATAATCCTTGCTAAATATCATTTTAATACACTTTAATTCCCAACACCTACTTAAAATTATAACTTCAAGCCCAATATAAGTGACTTGGGGTCCCACTTTATCTAAAAAAATCAAAAATTATTTCAAAATTTTGGTAGGATATTATTTCCTAAACCTTAGTCTCGGCCCTGATGTAGCATTTTGGGAAATTATGTATAATCATGGATAAATATAGGGTTTTTCCTCTCATTTCACCCCCAACCATTCATTCACATAGTCATTCAAGCAATTATCAATCATTCACTTAAGCACTCTAGGCATTCTTAAACATACATCCATTGGAGCTTCTACTTGCATATCTTCATATTTCTACTTCAAGGGTCTGGTGAGTTGTAGCATTCAATGTTGTTCATTCATCATTCTCTTTTCATTTCATTTCATTTTCAAGGGTTTAATTGCCAAATCGTGGTTTGACCAAGGCAAACCCCTATTCACTAACACTTAACACTTTTCCCCCTCTTTGCATGTGTGTTTTGCAAGTATTGTATGTAGATTTGTCAAAGAGCAAGGTGTAAAAAGGTGTCAAAAATTAATCAAAGTCATTCAAAGTTAACAAAACCCTAAGAGAAGCTTGGAGATCACCTATAACTGTAGATTCATATTTAGATACTTGGAAGAACAGAAAGTGCAGACCAAGAGCTTTCGTTTCCAACTTTGAATTTCCCTAAATCTGGAAGTGGACTAAGTCACCATCAGTGGTGAATTAGTTCCATTTCTAGGCCTAAAAAGTGTTTTCTGTAGTTCTGGATACCCTTTTGGATGAAACCTGTTCTAGCAGAATTTCCCCGAAACAAGACTAAGTCACCCAACTTGGCATAAGTGTCCAAGTTGGCTTCAACAGTGGATTTTGCAAGATTCCAAAGCCTCTTTGCATCACTTTCCAGCTCCCAGGTGCACCTCTTCAATCTCATTAAGCTTTTTTATAGTTTACTTGCATTTTTAGTTCATTTTGCATATCACATTGTGTTTTCAAACACTTTACATTTCTTTAGTTTTCATTCATTATTCAATATCTTTAATCAGCTTTCGGCATTTAGGTCATTCTCCTTTGATATATTTCAATCATATTTTCATTAGTCTTGAGTGAACCACCTAATTTTTTGGGATACCTTTCTCCTTTTAGGTGTAAAACCCTAGAAGTGTAAGAGAGCCCCTATCCCCAAAAATTTACAGTTCATTTTGGTGAACCTACATTAAATTAGAACATTCTATTTCTAATTTCAATTGCATTTGCATCCTACAATTACATTGCATTGCATTTTGCATTGTTTAAATTGCATTCTAGGGTTTTAAGATTTGCATTAGTGAAAAGTTCATCTAGCTTGCATTGTATTTCATTAAAAAATAACAAAATTCTACATATTCATACTCTATTTGCATATGAAAATCTAAAAATCCTAAAAATCAATTTAATTTTTTTGAATTTTTTCAAAAAAATCACTACCTAGACTAATTTTCCACCCTGGGCAACTTAGTCCAATTGCATATTTGTCACTGCATTTTCTGGCATTTAGTCTGCAATTTCTAAGTTTTTTGTTTGTTGTTTCTGCATTTCAGTTTTAATCATTTTCTTCTTGTTAGTTTACATTGCATTTTCATTCACCTCACATTTGGAAACCTTTGCATGAGTTTTTTGGTGTCCTATTGCAAATACCTTATTGAGAATAAGTTTGAGACTCATGTTATCCCACGATAACACACTCATTGTGGATCTTGGGTTATCTAAAGCTTCTACTCCTAGTATGGCAACTAGTACACTAGGCATGGATACTACCTTAGCAACTCTTTGCCTTCCAATAAAATGCAAGTTGACACACAGAATAATCATATCCCGTAAGACAAAATAATTCACATTCATGATGACTTAACACATATCCAACATCAAGTAAGCCTGGAAAACATTTCACCCACTGTAATTCCTACCATAGAAAACATCCATCACATTCTTGAAAGTGAAGAAGGCCTGGACGTTGTGAAACAAATAGTTGATATATATACAAAACATGCTCCTCAACTAGCAAACATTGTGGTTAGCCAAGGAGGACCTCAAATTCCCCCTCCCTCAACCATAGCCTCAATTCCTACCTATACCACTCCTCATGTCACAACAACACTACAACAAGCTAGTAATGTGATTCCTTCCTCGAGTATTCTTGCTAGAATCCCTAATTCCTATGTGGCATTGCATGTTCTATCCTCTTCTACAACACCATCCATAAGTATTCCATTCACTTTCCCTTCCACTACATATAATCCATCACCACTTACAATGGCCCTCTCATAATCCAACTTTTCCAAATTGTTTCATCCATGCAAAAACAAATATCCACCATAAACCAAAATAAAAATGGCCCACCCACATATTATGTTTGAAGCAACCCATTATCTTTGGAAATATTGCAAACATCGATGCCACAAGGAGTAGAGATTCCTAGATTTGAGAAATATGGAGGGAAGGGAGATCCTTCTAACCATGTTAATGCCTACACCGCCTTATGTAGTGATTTTTTCCTTGATGATAAACTGTTAGAAAAATTGTTTCCTAGGACTTTAAAAGACACTACCTTGGAATGGTTTTCATCTTTATCGAACAATTCAATTTTTTCATTTAATGAACTTTTTGATGCATTTATAAATCATTTCCAAGTGCATATGACTCCCAAAAAGACCTTGGCTGATTTGATGAGATGTAAGCAAAACGAGGAAGAAAAGATAACTGATTTTATTTCATGCTATCAATCACTTTATTCCCAAATTGATGTCAAGATCCCCGATCTACACCTTCAAAAGATGCTTATAGAAAACTTACAAACTAAACTTCAGGACAAACTCATTATGATGAAATTCCCCTCCTTCATGCACTTGTGCACTACCCTTTATGATTATCACAATTCAGTTAGTAGTCAAGATATAAATTCCACTTCTAGCTAAGTTGAGAAATTTGAGTTTGCCAACCAAAACAACTCTCAACCATTTTGAAAGTAGAACAAAGGGTTCTATAGTTTAACCCCCATCAACCACCACCTCAAACTGTTAACAACCAAATAGCAGTTGTTAAAATTGCGGTGCCCTTTAGTTATGGAGACCCAAAAAGAAAATTCACACCTTTACCTAACACCCTTCATAACACGATGTACCAACTTTTGCAACAACAAATGATTACCTTGCCTAACGTCAAAGCACCTGATCCTACTAAGCCTTTACCTCTGAACTTTAAATCCAATGCTTATTGCCATTATCATAGACAAAATGGATATGAAATGAAACATTGTAAGCATCTTAAACATCTTGTGCAAGACCTCATTGATTTTGGCTATCTATCCATTGCAGGTGTTAATGATCAAGGTAATAAGTCTGTTGCCCCTCCAAATCAAAACTTAAAAATTTTCACTGATCCAATGCCCAAACATAATATTTCATTTTTCAAATCTAGTGAAACTACAAAGAATGATGTGATGAATTTTGATATAGATGATGAACATCTTGATCCCATCCCACATGTTACCCATGTTAATCCTATGGATGAAATGGTAGGAGCGATAGATGTTATCCCTCATACGGGCCAACCTAGGAAATATATTGATATTGCTTTCTCCTCTAAGGACATACTTAAAAATCTCCCCAATGGTCCTCCCTACATAGCCGTCCATAACTATGACAAGCCCACTAATGGGATACTAATAGATCCCGCTTGTGGAGAGGATGTGATCACCGAGGAATTTTTGGTATTACATGACCTTTATCAAGATGACTATGATAAACCAAAAGCATGGATCAAAACATACAATGGTTTTGCTTGCCCTACGATATGATCGATCATCCTTCCATTACAAATAGGACCAAAAACATTGGATGTTACATTCTCCATCATCCTACAATCAGACCAGTTTCATTTGCGGCTAGGCCACCCATGACTTTACGCAATGAAAGTTGTCCCTTCAGTTACACAAAAATACTTAAAGTTTGCATTTGACAATGAAATATTCACTATTCACCATAATAGATTTAACCCATTGTCTTCTAAAGGAAACTTTTCCTTAGAAGCCTTTTGGCCCGACCCCATGGAACCTATAATGCCTCACAAAGATTTCCTTTTCATTGCTTACCAAAAATTTAAAGCAAAGAAAATAGCAGAATTGTCTCTTTGCAACATGTCCTTGTCTACTTCTGACATTCCTATCTTAGATGAAACAATGCTTCAACCTAAACAAGATCTGAACAACAATGACCAACCAACACCAGAAACTTCACCTACCTCATCCAAGCGACCAAGAGACAATGAAAGTAAATCTGCCATGCCTCCTCGAATTAAACAAGTTTACAAAGCACAAGATAAAGTGGATGAACAACCTTCCGTGGTTCCTTTTGTTCCTCCCCTTAGGGAATAAAAGCAACCTATGGTTGATCAACCCACTCCTTCACAAATACAAATCAACAATAAAACCAAAAGAAATAGAGGATCTGGGGAGTGTAGGCATAGACGTTGTGCCCTTGATCGCAAGTTACATGAAGCAAACAACAAAGAAAATAAAAATCCACACTTGATAGAAGCAATGCATGCTGACCCTCCTCCCCAACCACAACAAAACAATCCAGTACAAAAAATCACAACAAGAGGTACTCTTCATTGGACATTATCATTTGTCCTCCTATTGTGATTAATCTGGATGACGATGATGAGATTTCCAAAATCAATGAAGAGGTGCATAATGATTTGAACACATTTTTTTCCTCTTCCATGAGCTTAAACAAAAAATCTCCTCTAAAGATTGTTAAACAAGGTGCTTCCCATAGTTCAAAACTTTCTCTTGTCCCTTTGGCCAATTTACCACCCTCGACATATCATGAACATGACTGGGAGGTGGATGACTTGCTTGACGGTTGACTCGCATTTGCCTTACTAGTCTTTTGAATTTTCTTTTTCTTTTTCTTTTGTGTGTTTGTATGTATGTAATGTGCTCCCTATGATGTTATGTTTGATGTTCTCTCTCTTTGTGACACTCCTCTATTCATACCTTCATTCTTCTCTATGTCGTACATTGCTTTTGCATTTTATTTTTTCTTTTTCTTATGTTTTCCTTTTGGGGATGATACAAGGCATTGATGCATTCATGTCTCCTTCATGTTGACCCAAAAGGCTTTTCTTTTTCTTTGCCTTTTCTTTTATCTTTTTCTTATGTTTTCCTTTTTGGGATGATGCAAGGCATTGAGACATTAATGTCTCCTTCATGTTGACCCAAAAGGATTTTCTTTTTCTTTTCCTTTTCTTTTGTCGTTTTCTTGTGTTTTCCCTTTGTGGATGATGCAAGGCATTGAGACATTTATGTATCCTTCATGTTGACCCAAAAGATTTCCTTTTCTTTTTCATTTGGCTTGTGTTTTCTTTTTGAGGATGACACAAAGCGTCGAGACACCCTATGTCTCTTCCATGTTGACCTAAAAGGTTCTTTCTTTTTCTTTGTTTTCGCTCTCTTTGTGTCATTCTTCAGTTCTATGTATTTGGGGAATGATGACAGTTCCAAGCTCTCTAAACAACATTGTAGCAAAGAACATACTGACCCCAAATCCATAGATCCCTTATGTGTTTGGTGTTTTCATTTTGGGGGCAACCCCTTCCTTTTCTTTTTCCTTTCATTTTTCCTTCACATGACGTAGCCTTACTCGGAAACATATGACTTGGCATAAGGGATTTCCAAGATGGCTCTCATGTATTATTTCTTCTTTTTTCTTTTTTCATTTTTCATTTTCTAATTTAAAGTAATTGCTCACAAAATGGTGTGCAATAATTCCTTTAAAGTGGGGGCATACATTGGCATTATCATTTTGCATTTTTCCTTTTTTGGTTCTTTGTGCAACCTTCTTACTTCATACAATGTGTTTTGTCGCTTTGTGGACAACATTGGGTGTAGTGTCCTTCATGAGCATGATCTATATTAGCATATTACATTCCTCTTAGTGGCTTGATGTGACACACTGCATCCCCTAAGTTGTGAATTTTCTATCCTTTGATCATTCCTCTCTTGGAGACATTAGACACAATGTTCCCTAAGTTAAAGACCTTGCATGAACTAAGAAAGACTCCTTTGAACATCCCTTGCATGTTGAATTTTTCATTTGTTATATGGCCACCTTGAATAACACAACTTGCATGCCTGTGGTGCCATCACATTTGTTCATGAGCTCCAAGCATACAAATTTTTTCTTGTCTTGTGAAGCTTGAAAAGTCAATTTTCTTTTGTGGTGCCTTATTAAAGTTATCAAGAGGTATAACTTTGATATGGTTGAGCGGGAAGCCCATTCTGAGGCATGAATTTTTCCATAGCCACATGTGTGTGTGTGAGTGCATACCAGCCATGAGTGTATGTTTCTCACCTAGCGGACAACCATGAGTTTTGTCGCCTCAATGTGATTATGCATTTTTTCAAAAAAATAGCCTAGATCTGATCCACAACAAGATGGACAAATGATCAATGCTTGATCCAATTCTATTTTCCCTTCTCCTCTTCCCTTTCATTATTTTACATCATCTTCATGTGTGTTTCTTTGTGTTTATGTTTTGTTTTCCATGGGATCTTGATCCTGGGGGCTTGATCATCCCTCTTGATTTTTGTTGTCTCATCTTGCCAGCATAAGTGCATTTTGAATCCCTCTTGATGTGCATGTTTGGCTACTTTAGTGTGAGTTTGAAGCAAGCTCATCCTCTCACTAAAGTGGGGGCTAAATGTAGCATAAAAAAATGTATCCTTGGACATTTTCATGCTCATTTGGGTCTTTCTTATGGATGTTGGCCTTGTTTTTCCTAGATTTAATGTTGTAATGTGGTCAACACATTCACATTAGGTCTTGGACCCTTGTGAATCAATAAGAACTTTATGATGGCTTGTAAAAGTGTTGTGAAGTGTTGTAACACATTTTCACACTTTTCTAGGACCTTTTTATTATAATTCACTTAAATAACAACTTTTTATCACTTACCAAGCCTTATTTCAAAGTGTTGTAAAGTGTTGTAACAAACTTACATGATTTTCTAGGCTTTTCATCAATAATTTGACCCTTTCTTATGTTTAAATGGCCCCTTTATACATTTACAGGCCCTACTTAAGTGTATTTTAGAGAATAATCCCATTAAACATCATTTAATACACTTTAGTTCCTAACACCCACTTAAAATGCTTAAGTGGAACCAAGTCGCCAATAGGGGTGACTTAGTCCCACTTGGCTCAAAAATCAATTTTTTTTCAAAATTCTAGTAGGATATTATTTCCTAAACCTTGAGGTCAGCCTGTGATGTGGTATTTTTGGGAAATTATGTCTAATCATGTATAAATATGGGGTTTTCGTCTCATTTCACCCCCACCCATTCATTCACTTAATCATTCAAGCAATTATCAATCATTCACTTAAGTACTCTAGGAATTCTTAAACATACATCCATTGGAGCTTCTACTTCAAGGGTTTGGTGAGTTGTAGCATTGCATGTTGTTCATTCATCATTTTCTTTTCTTTTTATTTAATTTTCAAGGGTTTAATTACCAAACCAGGGTTTGACCAAGGAAAACCCCTATTCACTAACCCTTAACACTTTTTCGCCTCTTTGCATGTGTGTTTCATAGGTCTTGTATGTTGATTTGTCAAATAGTAAGGTGTAAAAAGGTGTCAATAATTAATCAAAGTCATTCAAAGTCCACAAAACCCTAATAGAAGCTTGGAGATCACCTATAGACCAGATATAGATTCAGATACCTGGAAGAACAAAAACTGTAGACCAAGAGCTTCCATTTCGACCTTTGTATTTCCCAAAATCTGGAAGTGGACTAAGTCTCCATCAGTGGTGAGTTAGTCCCATTTCCAAGCTTGAAATTTTTTTTCTGCAGTTCTAGATGCCCTTTTGGCTGAAACCTATTTTGACAGAGTTTCCCTGAAATAGGACTAAGTCACCCAGCTTGGTGTAAGTATCCTAGTTGGCTTCAACAGTGGATTCTGTAGGATTCTAGAGCCTCTCTGCATCACTTTCCAACTCCTAGGTGTACCTATTCAATTTCATTAAGTTTTTTTTATAGTTTACTTGCATTTTAGTTCATTTTGCATATCACAATGTGTTTTCAAACACTTTACATTTCTTTAGTTTTCATTCTTTAGTCAATATATTTGATTAGATTTCAGCATTTAGGTTATTCTCCTTTGATATATTTCAATCATATTTGCATTAGTCTTGAGTGAACCACCTAAGTTTTTGGGATACCTTTCTCCTTTTCGGTACAAAACCCTAGAAGTGTAAGAGAGCCCCTATCCCCAAAAATTTACGGTTCAAAATTGTATGGTCAAAAGTGTCAAACTCCTATAAGTTGGGACAAACTTGAGGATATGGTGATTCTTGGGCCAGAGATGTTGGCAAAAATGGAAGAGCAAGTAAAAATTGTTAAGAAAAGGTTGGCTGAAGCTAACGACAGACATAAGAGCTATGTTGATGCTAAAAGAGTGCCTCAAAATTTTGTTGTAGATGACAAAGTGTTGTTGAGATTAAAACCTCACAAGAACTCCATTAAATTTGGGAATTCTTGCAAGTGAGCCCCGTGTTATGTAGGACCTTTTGAGATTATAGAGGAAGTGAATTTGGTAGCTTATTGAATAGCGTTGTCACTAACTCTTTCCATAATGCATAATGTATTCCATGTGTCCTACCTAAAGAAATATATACATGATGATAATCATGTGATTGATTGGACTGCTTTATAGGTACAGGACCTGGGGTGGTAACACTTGATCTTGTCAAGGTGCTCATAATGCGTAAGATTCACTTGCATAACATGGAAGTCTTGCAATGCAAATTCTAATTGGACCAGTATGCGAAAGACTCGATGACTTGGGAGGATTATGCTAAGATTCAGCAAAATTTTCCTCATGTTTTAGATGCTTTTGAGAATGCTTAAAAACAATATTTTGAATGTCTATTTTGTTTTATGTTTCTACATAAAATCATCGGGGATGATGATTCACAAGGGGGGGAGTATGTTACACCCCAATTGGGTAATTACTATTTACTATTACTATGTAGGGTAAAAATGAATGTAATGTGAATTTTGAAGATGAATAAATTGTGCTTGCACTTTGTTATCAAATGAATTATGAATGAATGTTATCTCATTTAATGATATGTGAAGAAATTCATATATGTAATGGATGGTTATTGAATTAATATTCTAACTTTGGAGATGTATTATGTGTAATGAATATTTTTTTGAATAGATGACTACCTTGGGCATATGTTAGTGGATGTAGGTATATGTTGAATTCCTCTAGGTAGAGGGCAAGTATCATTCAGGAAAATATCTTGGTCGGGTAACCAATAACGTAACCTATCTAAGCTTAAACACACCACAGTAGAATAATTGACTCAAGTTATTTATGTGGTAAGTTGGTAAGTCATCCTTAGTTTGATGTGTCTACATTAGTAGGAGTTTTGTTTACTATTGAGTACATTATTGGGTGATGTTATCTATTTAAGCTTGTGAGCACTTTCTTGTATTACTATGCTTGTATTGATGAGTAGGACATACATGGAATATGTATATGTATACATATGCATGTCGATGATAGACCATACGCATGTAGGAATGTGTACATAAGGGTACATAGTAGACGTATCTATGCACACTTATGCATGGGTTGCTTATGCCCATGGAACTATCAATGGATCTAATGACATGTATATGTATATGTATATGTGTAGATATATCACAACAAGGTGCTTATCAATTGATACAATAACTTAATTGTGTACGTCTTTGGTGTGTAATCAAAGGTGTATATATATAATATATATACATATATTCATATGTATATATGTATCAATACACATGTGTGATCTTGGCAAATGGATATGCCCATACAAATGTATCGATACACGTATACATGTACATAGAGTAATATATATATGAATATATATATATATATGTACACAATCAATATAATTGTTTTTACTATGTTAATGACATTCTTTTTTGTATTCAATTGAATATCAAATGTATCCTTACATTGTTGGCATAAGATATATAAAAATGTATATTAATATATATATACATATATATACGTTGATATAAATATATATTTATATGTGATTATATATTAATATATATTTAAATACAATTGCTTGGGAGTTGATTAAACTTATACAAAGCTTAAGACTGATTTTTTAACTTAATCATAGGTCAAGTATTTATATAATACATGTTGGTTGTATTTAAAGGCTGAATGTTACACATGTTGTCAATGCATAATGGACGAGTAATTTGCAAAGTAACTCACAACCATTAAGTCGATATGAGTATTGAGACTTGGTCGACACCTTGTGTAGAAATATCTTTGACTGGGTAAATTGAAAAATGCCTCATCATAGAGTAAATATCAACAACAAATAAATGCATGCAAGATAAGTTACAACAGGTCGATGAACTTGTCAAACAAATTTATGAGATGAATCGACTCATCTTAGAGTAAGTCGACATGAGCTAAGTGTTGCACTTTTGGTATTGATTGATTCAAACAAGTATAAAGTTGTGCCAACTCTATAGGATATTTCTACTTGTTTGGCGCCACCTTATGAATCTTGTTTGTTGTAGATGTTCATTTTGAAGGAAATTTGAATATCACCTTTTTCATCATGCGCTGATTTGAAATGGTCTTATGCTACTATCAACTAATGAGGTTGACCTATAGTTTTATTTTGTTGAGTATACTCTTATTTGAGTGCTGCCTTTTAGCTAAGTTAAGTGAGTTGTTATGCATGGAGTTTTTTATCAATGCTCATGCCTTTTCTATAGGATGAGAAGTCACTTTTCTACTGTATAAATAGTAGAGTTGAACTCTCATTTGGGATGCATTGTGCTCAACATTTTCACACTTTTGCTCTGCAATTCTTATCTGTGTTATTCTGCTATATTTTGAGGGAGAGATGTGAGTATGTGTGAAAGTATTAGCATATTGCATATTGAGTGAAGTATATTATCAACTTGAGAGACAGAGGTTTATTGTGGCATAGCTTGAGGGATAAACTATATGCTAATTGTTGTTCTGGGAGAGCTGAATTGTAGCTAGTCAATTGGACAACATATTACAGTCATGAGGATAATCTTCCTTTATTTATCTTAGCTTTTGAAAGATTGTTTCATGATTTCTTTAGTTAGTCTATTGTGAATACTTACATTTAGGGAAAAATAGTATTTGCTTTGAAAGAAAGTAGTTGTTTATATACTATTTGTGAAGTGCTTGTAATTACTCCATAATAGGAGGATTATGTTTGTCATAGTATTAACATACTAATTATGATTTAACGAAGGTAGCTTAAAGGTACTTATAGCTAAGTTATTTGATTTAACTAAGATAGCTAGTGGAATACTCCTAGGATTATTTGTCCATTAAGGGAGGGAGCTCAAACATTTACTTTTTAAAGTAGATAGATCCTAAGTTTGTAGGAATGGTGATAGGGTATCTTTGGGGTTAAAGATTATTCATTGAAGGAAATACCTATGCGTAGATCATAGTGGCCTTAATTCAAATTGAGCTTGAGTAGTGTAAGTGAAAAGGATGACCTTCACTCGAAGTACTAAGTAAGAACACTTTGGCCAAAGTAGTGTAATTGCCTCTAGCTCCACTATTGGTTCACCGTGATCCAATAATTGCATGCTAGTCCTAGATTGTGGGTTTACAAGTTCTGATCATGTAGGGAACAACACTAAGCTCATTTAGTTGTCGATACCTGGTTACTCTACCAATCTCTTTTTCGAAGGGTATGGACATCTAGATCGAATGATAGATGTGCGGGGGATCGCATATGAGTTTGTGGTTGGCAGAAAAGTGCTTGATTGATGCTTCTCCTCCTCAGTAGGCAATAGGAGACCAAAGATTTGAAAGGAGGATCCTTGACCATCTATAACTATTTGTTTCAAAGCTCAGTTGAGCTATATATGTAATTGTGTACATTCTTGGAATATTGTAATTTGTGAAATTATTATATTGAAATGGAATCTGTATTACATATATTTCTATAGCATATTTGTTCATATATTCTCATTAAAGAAAATATTTCTTTTATTGCAATGGCTTATTCATAGTTTATTTACCCACATAGTGAAAGCTTAGGAAATATTTACTTCAGTAAATGGTTGGCATGTTACACATAGACCTATAAAGTTATGTAACCAATGAAGTCCTCACTATTAGGAGGGTCTATCTCAATAGGATCAAAAGTCATGTATAATCAAAATTCATGCACCTAATGAAAGTATCCATGTGTCATCATGAAGTATGTCTCTATGAAAAAAAGTGTATGTAAATTTTAAAGTATTTGACTTAGATGTTATTGTGGGCACCTAAAATAGTGCGGAGATCTAATTAATTGAATAGACTTATTTGATTAATTAATCTTAAATTCTTCTGCTTAGTAAATAAATAGAAATATTTATTTATGTTAAGTTCATTTATAATTCTTCTATTTTCTCTCCTAATTAAACAAAATTAAAAACTTTGTTTTATTTAATTATTATCATTTTTATCACATTATTTCTCTCTTAATTAAATAAACAAAATTAAAAACTTTGTTTTATTTAATTGTTATCATTATTTCTTCTATCTTAAAATTAATACACAATTTAAATAAATTGTGTTATTTAAAATCACATTTCTTCTTAATTAAATAAAGATTGCTAAAAATCTTTTATTTAATTATCATTCTCCTTTTAATTTAATAAAACAAACCCTATAGTTTGATTTATTAAATTATTTATTCCTCCTTTTGCTAAATTTAAATAAATTAAAAATATTTAAATTTATGCATAAAATTTGCACTATTCACTCACCAATAAAATTTATTTCTCACCAATCAAATTAATGGCACTGCCATTCACGGGAAAGCTTCAGGAAAAAATTGCAGGAAGTTCTCTCAACAACCTTCCACCCACCTTCCCTCTTATCTTGCCTGGTGTTTTCATGGGGAGAAACCATTCTCCATGATCAACTCCTTCTTCTCATCCCATGCCTTTGGATTCTCCAGAGGAAATCATAGCCCCTCATCCCGGTTTCCTGTGCAATTGTGCTGCCGTGAAAGCTATAAATACAGCTCTTGGGCTACAAGAAAAGGATCCCAACTAATGCAATCTTACTCTGCAGGTTTCCAAAGTGCTCAAGCATCCAAACTATCCAGCATTGAAGCAACCATCCAGCATCCATCAAGCATCAGCATTTGCAGTCATGGCTGCCATTAGAATAGAGCTTGCACATTTAGATCATAATAGAATAGCATAATCTCATTTCTCATTCTCTAAGTGTCACTTTAATAATTTAATTAGCTTACAAATCTGAGAGCCAAGTAAATTAGAGAAGTCTTTAGAGTTAGAGAGCAATAGGATAAATTTCTATAGATTTTGTAGTTTAAATTAGTTTAAATTTCTTAATCTTAGATGCAATTATCTTATTTAGAAGCATAGATGCATAGTTTAATTCATTTTTCCCCTTCTACGACTACGGTTATATATTTATTCATTTCTCCTTGTGTTCATGTTGTGTAATAACCTCGTGTAGAACCTTGAGAAACATATGATGTGTTACATGATCATCAAAACTAGTATACTCCTCAACAGTAGTATTAAAAGAATCTTCATCATTTAATTCTATATTATTGACATCATTATGCAAGTAGATGTACGATTATGAATACCCTCAACATGTATCATCTTATTGTTGATAAGATCTTTAATTTTATATATGAGGGTAATGCATATATATTCATAGAATATCTATGAAAGTAGTGACAAACAAAAACATTTTTAACCTTGTGTGGTGTAATTTTAGATATATGCATTGTCTTTACAAGAGACAAAGTGATAAATTTTTTTTCCAAAAGGTGTCCAATATAATATGTGGAGGATCATCCAATTTTAAAAAAATTCTTTTAATCTCATTGGTTTTCAATGTGGAAAAGATGATCTTTAGTATGATTAACATTAGATGCATCCTCATTGCCTTGTTTTCTAAATGTTCTATTAATTATCCTAAATTACACTTAATCAATAATCTAACTGCTCACATTTACATAAACTAGCACAAAAATATGAAAATGAAGGATAAGACTTGTACAAGTCTTACTCTTTTATTAGTGGAATAGAAGAATTGATAAACAAACTTTGAATATTTTCATCAAGTGAAATTAAATTCATATTAGTAATTGTATCTTGTATTCTCTTTCTTGTGTGTATGATTTAAGAAACAATTAAATCTTAGGTTTGATATAGGAGTGAAAATATTTCATAATAGTATTTGATAAATCCCTAAAAGAAGTGTTAGATGCATTAGGTAATGGATAAAACCATGTAAATGCATGACTACTCATGATCATTAAAAGCTAAGATTAGAAAACAACTTATCCTTATGAATTTATAGTTTAAGTACATAGTTTGGAAGGACATTAGATTCAACAATATATCAACTTTTTCATCATGATTTGCACAACAAGGTGCCACAAATAATTTTTTGAAGGATTTAAATCAAGTATCACATGCCAAAGGATTATGTCTTACCTCACTAGTATGATATTTTTTTTATATTTTCCTCAAATTCATGAATACAATTTTCCAATGGCCCAATCTACTCATGATGAAGATCAAATAATATGAAAATTCATGGTCAATATATGTTAAATATTTGTATGCATATATAATGTAAAATATAATAGGATGTGAGAGATAATTCATTAGGTAGTTGTGTGTTGCTATCACATAAACCAAGTAAAAATTATAAGAGAGCATCACATTCTTCTTCTTCATACACATCTAAGTCTTGTGGTTAGTCAATGTGAGATATAATATAATTTTCACCTCAATTACTTAAAAATATGTCACATCAAAGAGTATAAAGACCCAGAGAAGGGTCTCCATGAACACCCACAAGTAGTATACAATAATTGTTAGGAAAAGGATATTGCACACCTTACACAAGAAACAAATATTTTAATTATTTAAATTAATATTTATTTTTGGTCCATCTTTGGAGATGTGTTTAGAAACATTAAATATTTATTTGGGTCTACTTGTTTAATGTTGTATGGGATATTGGTTAGATATTTTATGTGTGGGTTACATAGTTGAAAAATATTTAATATTGAGAAACTTAATACCAAAAAGTAAATTTTATGGTTGACGGTTATGTCCTCTCATGGTTTTGAGACAAATGGTTTAACTAATGCCATTTAGTGGTTTTGTGTGAACTGATAAATCTATTAAAGAAAAAAAATAATGGTTGAGGTTGGTTGTCATTTGTATTGAGGTCTCTTGTAGAGTGCATATGTGAAGCATGGCATGAAATGTGTGGTTGTATGATTATCCATTATTATTGGACATGTGGAGGATGCATTGGAGGGTATTGATGTTTTAGAAGCATTCATGGAGACTTCATAAGTGTAAGTTGTAATATTTCATTATTGAAAAATTTATTGCACGTGGATATTTTTGGAGGATGATTTTTTTCCTTGTGGGTGTTTTCCTAGGGTATATCTTGTTTAATATTGTGGTATATGTTTGATATTTGTGTTATAATTATTATGTAAGCTTGCATGCATAATTTTCACTTGTAGGTTTTGTAGGAAATGATTTGATCAACCTAGTAATTTTCACACTATACAAGTAAAATTACATAATAGAATATTTATAATTAAAAGTAATTATTATACATTTTATATCATAACAAGAACTAAAACCTAGAAAAATAGAGGCATTAATCCAAACTACTATGCACACATATAGTGAGATTGGGATGAGGGGGAGGATCATACTATTAAGAAACCATCCAAGGTTAAGGTTCACCCAAAGTGTTGAAATAATATGGTTAAAAATACTATAAAAATATTAAAACAATATCTAGTGAGTTAATCCAATTGTGATATGATCAAGCCAACAAAATTTATCAATGAATACAATGGAGAGGCAATACATTTTTTTATCAGACTCATAAAATATAGACAATAACACCAAATATATGTGTAGAAACCCTTGTAGAAAAAAAATCCATCACCCAAAGAGACCAAAGATTGTATAAATTACAATCCAATATATTCACCAATACAATCACTTATCCCTTCGATAGTATCCTAGCATATGAACCTACTTAGAAAATAAACTTACTATCCATTATCTCATGCATTCAATATATAAAATTTGAAAAATATTAAACCATAAAATGGTTTATTCAAAACCAAATTCCACAGAAAAATACAACACCCCTATGGACATTGTAAGGCATCTTAGACTAGTAACTCATCTTACACAATTCTTACATGCCATAAATTTTTTATTAATACTTAAATTGACCAATATTGGAATCCTAGGCATTCAATGAGTGTATTCAATGTTTGTGTCATAAACATAAAATTGAGAAAATACTTTGTAACTCCTATTAAATTTACTCTTTCAATGCCTTTTTACACAATATCCTAAATATCCTAGATTCTCTAAATAATTTCTCTACTCACAAATTAGAATCTCAATTTTCCCACTTCAACACATTTAGAGATAATAGATTATTTATCATCTATATAATTACATAGAATCAGTAAGACTTAGGATTACAAGGTGAATGACACCCCTTATCTTATCGTTATCCCACTTGACATTTACATTGTAATAAATAAAGGGAAACTAAAAATAATTAAGTTCTAGAAGAGACAAGAATGATATCTCATTTGTATGAATTGAGTTTCTCCATGCTCACTAGCTTAGTGAGAGAATTTAGAACATTAACCAGAATGCAAACCTTCTATATCATGACTCTACCACCCTTAACCATATCATGGATAAATTGATATAGAAAATCAAATATGCTTCATATAAGCACGGTACTATAGACACCTAAATTATTCCACCTAACCCTAATCATCATCATTTCATTGTTAATTGCATCCATTTATCATATATCACCTAATTAATTAACAATCATTCATTATCAATTATCATTTATCATTTAATCATCATAGATTATTTATCTATTTATTTATTACCATTTATCACATCAAAACTTATTTAAATTTAAAATTAATAATTCTCATTTATCCATTTAATTAAATGATATTTTATTATTTAATTAAATTTGATCTATTTTCTATTTTCACTCATCATTTAACTCTTCTTTTCTCTTGAGTCAACTCTTCCTTCCAACATTAGTTAGCTCTTCTTCATTTAAATTAATTTTTTGTTGATGAAATTATGAGTACTAACCAAGTCAATCAACACTAAATTACTTTCTACTTCTTTAAGAAAACCATTACCTTGAGAGTTTGTGGGACAATAAAACTTGAGAGTGCATGATAAGAAATGATTGGTTGGGAATCATTTGATTCCTTGTCTGACTCTTTATCACCCTCTAATATTGGTTCCTCCTCTTCTTCCTCACTCAATCCTTTAATATAAAATAATTGTTTTCACTACCTTTATGTCCTCAGCTATATTTATCGTCACAATCTAAACACAACCCTTTTTCTCTCTTCCCCTCAATTTGGCGTGGAGTCAACCTAGTAGGTTGGGGTAATGAATGTGTAGGAGAGATCCTTTCTCTTATTTTTACAATCCCTTGTCACCTATTGGCCAAAAACATCTCCTCAACTTGTCTTGTCATAAGTCTCACTTGTGACAAGGATTTTGGTTGGGAAAAATGTACCTCATATTTTATATGGTCCTTTAAACCTCCTAGAAACCTCCTAGAAATAATTCCTTCAATTTTTTTACTGTCACATTCTCTACTTTTACACAAAGGGATTAAAATTGTTGAGTTTATTCTTTGACCATACATGTTTTCTTTAACTTAGTAAGTTAACAAAAGCAACTATCCATAAAGTTATCTCCATAATGGGTAGCAAGTTCCTCTTGAAAAATTGACCATGTAACCACACAACCCTTCTTTCTCTTCTCATCGCATAACCAATGTGTTATTCTATGAAGCCTAATTAGACTCCGAGGTTAAATTTTCCCCACCTTTATCGATGCAATTTCCCCCCAAATTATTTAACAGGGGCTTGGAGGAAACACCCCTTGTGGGGTCCAGGGGAAATACCCCTGGCGCGCTCCCTATCACAATACAGGGCAGGGTCAAGGGGCAGTGCTCCCAAAACCTCAAATGACTTTTATTATTTTATAAAGGCATCGAGAGCTATTTTTCTACTGGCTGACATAAAAAACCCTATTTTTTAATTGACATAAGTCTTGATAAAATGACTAAGGGGTTAGGGTTTTCGTTGATGTTGTATTGTAGCATTTGCAGTGGTATTGAGTTGCAAGGATTGTTGATTATAGTTGGTTCGATTTGTTGGATAATAATATTAGACTCTTTGTTGGTGGATGTAGCCCGAGTTTGGGTGAACCATGTTAAAATTGTCTCTTGCTGTTATTATTTCTGTGTATTTTTCATTCCTTTGTTTAATCTTTATCTGCATTTAATTGATATCTTCTGCATGCAATTCCTAACACAACGATACCAAATAAATTGATTTGGTTCCAATTATAATGATGTTATAGCCACCTTTTGTTGACTAATAACATGATGAAGATCAAAGAACTACTCCATTTGGAAAAGCCAATTTGTTGGATCCTTGTCATCAAACTTTCTCATATCCAACTTGGGTATGAATTACCAAGGCTTATGATTCTTAAAGGAATGATCCTTCTTGAGGTTTGATTCAAACCCAAAAATTAATGTCTGGAACAAAATCATTATCTGCCACCTTACTAGGTGAATCTTCTCCCTTATACTTCATACCATGAATATGTTATTTTAATTCATTCATATCCTTTTGCATGTCCCTTTTTATTGATAAAATTTCTTCAGTCATCTCCTTCAATGATGAAATTTCACCCTTGACCTTTTTTATTTCATCATCAGGGTTAATATCCTTAATTTCTACATCATCCTTATCTGAAGACTTCCTTAGTGTGATAGCACTCTCTTTACCTCTTGTTGCAAGCCTCGTCATGATGGAAGAAAATAATTTTGTAATAAATCACATAAATAAATTCAAAATAATCTAAAAAAATTGTAACTGACTAGGGCCTAGGTTGGAATTTCCCAAAAAATAGGTGCTTGCAGCCTTGAGAGTGAATTGGTTGGAAAACATAATTCTACAATAAATCCCTTAATTATGCTCCAATTACTCTAAAATTTTTACTGTATGCTCTTGAATATGCACTTCAAAAACTAAAAATCAAACAAAAATTTGCCAAAATATGAGAGATATGTGTTTCACAAAATGACCTCCAAAATTGAAAAAATGTCTTGTCATCATGATGCCAAGATCCTTCTCTAATACCACTTGTTATGAAATAACTTGCACAATAAAAGAATTTGATATAAAATATGCTACAAATACTTGATAATAATTAAGAAGAACAAGCCACTTCAATGGAGAAAACCTCAAAATGTCTCTAACAAGAGCATAGTTCACCATCTAATGATGAAATGAGACTTGCTACCTCCTATATATATTGTATTTATGCCTAGGATACCACCAAGACCAACTTAGATAACCCTATATAAGCCTTAGTGATCTGAATTCAATAGGGAATTTGTATTACAATACTAGGTAAGCAAAAACTTGCAAATATTGTAGACAAATGGATAATTGCATAACTTGTACCAAAAGAGTTGTTTGCATCCAAAATTCCCATTAAATTATCCAAAAATAAGTTTTATATATCAATCTGGAATTCCAATAGTCTCCAAAATCCAACAAATTCAAAATGAATATTTTTCTAGAATAAAAAACAAATACAAAATTAGAAAAATTCAAAAAACTTGTAAATTTAGGTACCCCAACTTGGCAGGGTCATAACTTGTTGCCTTCTGGTTGGATTGATGACTTCTTTACCTCGTCGAAAAGGTCTCTAAGAGGACTAATTTATGTCCCTTAAATTCAATGCTTCACTATTCAATTTAAAGGTCTGGAAAAAGTTTTGAACACCAATTCTACACTGAAGACCTCCAAAAATGTGATTTACTGGAACCTAGAAAATATCAAAAAATTCAAAAAAATGGATTTTTGGTTTTTTATAGTTCTTTCACCTTTGTACTTCCCTAAAACATCCTTGGACTGCTCTAGATCACTTAGGCTGACCTAATTAGCTAAATAACAATATAATAATGGTTTAATATAACTTAATTAAGAGTTAAGATAGTCAAAGTTGACTATTCATAGCTCTATGCACAATAATATTAAGGGTGTAGCACTTAGTACCTTCCCTTAAATGATGGAAACTAATTCAATGCAAATGGGTGTTTAAAATAAGGCTTATTTCAAATGGGAGTCTTGAGAAATATAAGGTGAATTGGTTGTGAAGCAATATTCATAGGTTGATTTAATTGATTATATTGGAATTATCTCTATGTTGTTTAGATGGAATCCATTTGGTTCTAACTATCTATTAAAAATATTTTGATCTTGAGGTTGACTAAATGAATGCGAGGAGAACTTTCCTTCATGGTGATTTGGAGGAAGAAATTTACATGGAATAGCCAAAGCACTACATTGAAAGATGTAAAGAATTTTTGGTTTGTAAGCTGAAGAAATATTTATGTGGTCTCAAGAAATTACCTAGGATGTGGAGCCAAAATTTTGATTATTTTGTGTTGAGATTGGAGTTTCTAGGATCCCAATAGAATCATTGCATCTATTAGGGGATGTGCAACAATTATTTTTTATCACATTGTATGTTGATGATAAGTTATTTTTGGTAACATTAATGACATAATTTGTGAATTGAAGTCTTAGCTTTGAATATGAATTGATATGAAAGAATTAGAGGCTACCGTGTTCATCTTAGATATGGAGATTAGAAGAGATAGAGTAAGAAAAAAATAGTTGGGATAGAGAAATTATGTGAACTTGATGTTATCTTGTAGACGTTATTATTTGTTCCTTTTTAGTGGTGACTAAGTTATTAGTAGAGTAGTGATGGACTTATCCTAGTGAGATGGGTGATATGGACTAAGTACCTTAAAAGATAGTACCATTGGGAGCTTAATGTATGCTATGATCTTTACTAGACCAAACATTGCCCTAGCAATGGGAGTCTTGAGTCAATTCAGGGTTAATTTTGGATGAGTATATTGGGATGCAATGAAGAGTGTCTTCAAATATTTGAAAGTTCCTTTGAGTAATATATTTTTTTAGTCATGGTAATTATATAGAGCACCAACACCTAGTGACTATTCATGGATTTGTGGATAAATTTTTTTTTGGTATCTTAATTGCAAGAGTTTCATCAATGGATATGTTTTTATCATGTTTAGTATTACAATTAGTTACATGAGTAAGGGAAAGGCAATGGTTTCTTTGTCCACCATAAAATTTGAGTATATAGGAGCAATTCATGCATGCTTGTAAGGAATGCATATAGCCTAATATATTATGTTCAAGTAATAATTATAGTATCATATGTCTAACAAAAAACCTAAGATTTCATGCAATGACAAAGCATATTAATTTTCAATACCATATTTACTATGACATGGTAGATAATGGGAGGGTAGTGTTGGAGAAATTTGAGACTTTACATAATGTTGCAAGTGCATTGAAGAAGCCAATGAGTGGAGTGGAGAAAAGTTCAAGTGGTGTTATGTGTTTATGGACCTCTTGACCCCTAGCAATTAGTTCATAGTGTTGGTACTCCCTTTTCTCTTTAAATGTATTTGGCAAGTGAGAGAATGCTAGAAAAGGTGTCTCAACCTAATTTTAAGATTACAAAATATGATTTTTGGGATATAAAATAAAAACTCAAATTTGATCTATAAAGATCATTTTTGGCCAAAATATTATTCTAGTTGTTTAGCATTAAAGTTCTTATTTTTTTGGATGTGGAGCTCTTTAAAATCTACAATTTAATTAAAAAAGGGCTCACTCAACTTATAATTAAAATTATAGTCTCTCAAAAGTTAGACCTCCCACAGTAAAATATAAAAAATATCTATGGCTATAAAAGTTATGAAGATAGATTCTCTGTGACAACTTATAGTATTATGAAATATATAACATATCTTTAGTAAGATACCGAAAGAGTAAAATAAAACTTACCCCAGGTGAAGCAATGATATATTGAACTTTATAGTAGAGGCAGAGAGAGAGAGAGAGGAAGAGAGAGAGAGAGAGAAGGAAAGGAGGAAAGGAAGGAAGGAAGAGAGAGAGAGAGAGAGAGAGAGAGAGAAGAGAGCATATAATTACAACCCTATGGACTCATCTTGGGATTTGGGCACAAATTTTAATTTTAAAAATTTAGGTGCCACATTTTGGGTAGTTTTAACTTGTCATTTATTAATTACCATTTCTTGGTTTCATGTATTGCTTCTCTTATTTATTAGATTTTGGTGATGGATATTTTGATTATGATTTTATAGGAATTGTTATGTTGTCAAAATTACTCTAGGTCTCTTATTGGTGATACTCAAGGATTAAATTCTACAAGTATATTGTAACTATTGATTATTGAATAATAAATTGAGTTGCTTTGGATTGTGGGTTTTTTTCTCCTAAAAGGGCTTCCTTGTATAAATCACCATGTTATGGTATATTGCTTTTGTGTTTATGTTCTTGTAACTATACGTATTTAATTTCTTTATGCATACCTCCACTCAAAGATTCTTATAGGAAGTGTATTTTGAACCTCTTCTTCATGTCAATAAAAAATTATCAAAATTATAAAATGTAAACTAAAACACTAGATATATGTGGAGAAAACCTTATGGGGAAATCTACACCACCTAAAGAGACTTACGTCTATATTAATCATCATTCAATGTGTACACCAATACAAGATCACTTATCCCTCTAACAATAGTCTAATAGCATAACAAAACCTACAAAAATAACCTTTCTATTCACTATCCCATGCCTCTAATATCTAGAAGAGGCAGTGAGTCAAAACCATGAGCCATAACAAAAATGTAATATCCCTATGGTCATGGTCAAGCATATTGAAAAATTAACTTAGAAATCCTTGTACACTCTTCTTATGTGTCATAAATGTCATTGATTTTATCATTATGGTTAAATTTAACGAGATCCAAATCCTAAGCATTCCAAGAGGGCATTCAATGTTTGTGTTGTAAATATCAAATTGGGAAGATGATTTGTAACTTATAATTTTGATCTTTTTAATGTAAGCTTACTATTCAATGTCTCCATTCACAATATTCTAAATATCTTACAAAATAAATATTAAATAAATAATATCTCCACCCACACCTAATTGTCCTATTTTTCTCACTCCAACAAGTTTGGATATCATAAATTATTTATCATTTAGATAATTAAATATAATTAATCAAGACTTAGAATTGTAAGGAAAATAATGTCTCTTATCCTAAAAATATGGAGAAGGTCAAAGACCTTTAGTCTAGAATTAATATGGTATTTTGAAAATTATACTTATTTTGTAAAATCAACTTAGAACCCCATATAATTGTGACAACTAACAAAACTTATGTAGTTAGCTCCCTTTTAACTTATTAATGTCTATTTATAAACTTACTTGTTTTCTTTAAAATGTAATTTTAAAATAAACCATATATTTTTTATATGAGATTAAAAAAATAATATTGTGAACCTACAATCATTCACAAAATAAATAAATTAATATATATATATATTTATGATGTTATGTGAGATTGGCAAGCTAAAACCCTTGAGAGTGAAAGGTCTTAAATTCAAGTTTAAACCTTTATAATTATTATGAAAATTAACAATCCATACTCGGGACAAAAACAGAATTAAGTAAACGTGCACTGTTCTCAGTCCATGTTGAGGACGATTCGAAACTTAACCCGCACGAAAAAGAATCACTCACAACTTCATCTTGCGAAATCTACCCCGCACCTGCACACTCAAAAGAATCTCACACATCGACCATTATATTCTCACACCACTCGGCGAAAAGAGAGTGCCGTAATTATTTTTCTTTTCCATGACAAAAACTACTAGTGGTGTGACGCAGTCAAAACTCCGTAATCCCACTTTTATTTTTTGCCCTTCGATCAGAATATGCAAAGGTAGGCGATCGATAAGCTCTCCTGTAATAACCCACAATCTTTCTCTTTCCCTTTTAAATAAAAATAAATAAAACAAAGAAAAGAGTATTCTTAGAGCACCTAATTTCGTCCCTTTTAAATCCTCCCCCAACGTCTCAATTTCCAAACCATGCAATAGAGAACAATGGCGGCATCACCCATGCACAAGTTACTGATCTTTACGTTCATAACCGTTTCCCTGGCCTTTGCAGCCGCAGAGTCAATAGGCATATGCTACGGCCGGGTGGCGGACAACTTACCTCCACCGCAAGCAGTGGCGGCGCTTCTGACTGCGAACAACATACTCAAACTCCGCATGTTCGACTCAGACGGAGCCGCCCTGACCGCCTTCGCCAACACGCCCATCGAAATCATCACGGCCGTCCCGAACGACGCCCTGCCCGCCCTCGCCGCCGACCCGGGCGCCGCCGTCCAGTGGCTCGGCGCCAACGTACTCCCTTTCTACCCGGCCACCCGTATCAAATACATCGCGGTGGGCAACGAAATATTTCTGGGCAGGCCGGACTACGCCGCCATGCTTGTACCCGCAATGCAAAACCTCCACACGGCGCTCCAGTCCGCCGGGCTGAGCGACGCCATTAAGGTGTCTTCCCCTCACGCTGCCTCCATCCTCGCCAACTCTTACCCTCCTTCGCAGGGCGCCTTCGACCCGGCGCTCCTCGACACCCTCAGACCTTTCCTCGACTTTTTGTCCCAGACCGGCGCCCCCTTCATGGCCAACATTTACCCCTTCTTTAGCTATCTCAACAACCCGGCCAATGTTCCCCTGGAGTATGCGCTCTTCACGTCGCCGGCTTTGTTTGTCGACGGCGACTTGGCTTACAGCAATCTCTTCGACGCCACTGTCGATTCGCTGATTTCTGCCATGGAACGGCTCGGGCACCCGGACATCCGGGTGGCTGTTACCGAGACGGGTTGGCCTTGGGCGGGTGGGAATAACCAGGCTGAGAATGTTGGCAACGCTATGATTTATAATGGGAATCTGGTTCGCCATGTTTTGTCTAATGTGGGCACGCCCAAGCGGCCTGGAGTGGCTGTGGAGACTTATTTGTTTGATCTTTTCAATGAGGATCAAAAGACCGGGCAGGATTTTGAGAGAGATTTTGGGCTCTTTTATCCCACTGGTCAGAAAGTTTACGACATTAATTTCTCCCCCTGAAACTCGTCGAAATGTATCCTAGGTCTCTTCAGCTAGTCGACAGTTGATGTATGTTAACGTTTTTAGGCTGGGTTTGTAGAATTAGAGATTTGAAGGCCCTTGTAACTCCAGCCCACTGCATTTCGTAGATCTAGGTTTCGTTATTTGGGTTCCTCGCAAAAAGCTGTGCGAGGCGTTTTCGCATCTTTAGACCGCTTTTGGGTCTTGTTAAGTATTTGTTTGTACTGTTTATGTTGCAGACCTCGGTCGACATTAATTATTAAAACTGTAGAGACCTTAACCATTTTCAAAAGATTCCCACAATACCTTTTTTTTCCTTTTTCTTTCTAATGTGGGTTATGGTTAGTCTCTAAGGGTAATTATAGTTTTTACTTATGCATTAATGGTTCAAATTTACTATTCGTTGAAAATATAGGTTTATAGGTGCAAATTTTAAACATAAAATTTTCTGCATATTTTTAAAATAAAATATGAGTCTTAAATTAGTGTTGATATATTTATTTGAAAGAAGTTTAAAGATATCAATCTTGAAGTGTATATATTGGAATTGTTATTCATTATAGTTAGGGGTTTCTAGACTAATATCTTTCAAAGTCTTTTAAAAAAATATTTAAAATATCTAGACTAGTATCATATATGGTTGTAGCATGTAAACTATTAATTCATGGTTCAATATTATTTTAATGAATTCATCATTTTTCTTTGACAAATAGTAGAACAATAACTTTAAATTTTGCTCTCATTTTTTTGTATATTTTAATAATCTAAGTACATAGTATACATGACATTAATTGATCATATAAGGGCTTCACTTGTGTGATATTAATCACTTCAAGATTGTAAAAAAGGAAATCATAGTTCAATGATAAGATATCATGTGAGACTATATTATCGTGGAATTTGGCAAGTTCTCTTTGTTAGTCTAGCTCTTATAGATTGTTAGTTGCTTATTTGTGTAGTTAGTGGAGGAGTGATGACAAGGCCAAGGGGAGATCAATGAAAAGGAAAGAAAATGATTATTGTATGTGATGTTTAAGGCTCAAAATATGACATTGTGGTGGTGAATGTGACTATAATTTCAAGGAATTTTATAGAACAGATATCCAAGGATATTACAAAAGTTGCAATGAAAATATGGATGGTTATGAAGGAAATGGGTGTGAAATTTTCAATAAATATTAGGGCTCTAGTACGAATGACCTCCTAATGGACCC
>VDFB02133338.1:0-28917 GCA_007258455.2 Sequoia sempervirens | reverse complement strand
TCTCTGTAATAAATATTGTCCTTTATGAGTAGATTAAGTTTTATTCAATGCTCAAGATTGAGATTCTCCAATAATCAAAAGAAAGCAATATCATATGGCCATCTCTAGCTGTATCATTATCTAACTAGTCTAAATCATTCTCTTTCTTGTTTTCCCTGGTTCTACCTGGATATTGACAGCTCATTTGAAATAACTTGACCAGGATATGGTGCTCTTACACCATGAAGTGGAAGTAGTATATGAGGACGGAAGGCCAAGTGAACGTCATGCAGCAACTCTACTTGAGTTTGGGAAAACAGAAAATGGAAAAATGCAAACTGCTATGGCTCGGACAGTAGGCATTCCAGCAGCAATTGGAGCAATGGTATGACTTGCAAACATAAACTTGGAGTAGTGATGGGATGAACAAATCATACTTTCTATTATGCATTTGTTCATGGTTTCCTGTGTAAGATCATCTTGATGTCTCTTTTTGTGAAGTATCTGCTTGTTTAGAAGAAGCAGCACCAGAACATGTTAAAACATTTCTCTAAAAATCAATCAAACCTGATGCATGTCAATTCTTCATTGGAAGGATTCATTGATTAACTATTTTAATAACCACTTCGAATGAAAGTATTCAATCATTTTGGAAGATAAGCATGGTCTTAAAATTGAATGGCATTCTGAGCTACTCTTTTCTTTCAAGAAAATGTTAGAATTGTGTGTTATTGCTATAGTATGAAAAACCTAAAGTGAAGAGTATATTTTTACAATGTGTTATAAGAATGTTTTATAATTTGTTCCAGTTAGCTATAGCTAGTTTGATTTGTTTCAGTTAACTTGCTAATTCAAGCTCTTCCTTGTGTAGCTCTTACTTGAGGGGAAAATCAAGTCTACTGGAGTTTTAAGGCCGCTGGAACCAGAAATTTATTTGCCAGGTATAGTTTAATTAAATGGAAATATTCTATGAAACTATGCAATATGTGTAAAAGAAAGTCAAAGTATTTTAAGAAAATTCTTCTAACTGAACTGCAACTTACTCGTTCTTCAAACTCAACTTAAATATACTCATTCTCTAAACTCATTGACTGAAAAGAAAAAAAGGCATATTTCTAAGTATTAACTGGAGGATTTTCATTCTGTAATTTTATGTTGCAGCTCTTGAGATCTTAGCAGCATCAGGCATTCACATGAATGAAGAAGTGGAATACATTTGAGAGTTCATTTTATTCCAGAGACAGCAGAATTGATAATTGCATTAATATTATAAGAATTTAGTAGGACAAAGCTACGCCTCAAAAAATAGCTGCTGGACAAGTGCTTCACTGTTTTCAGGTAAGCCAATATGCTCTTTACCAATAATATGTCAATAAACAAAAGCAAAACATAGATAAATTACAACATTCACATTTTCTCTCAGGCTTGAGGTCCTTAGATAGAGTAGAGTCTGTTTTAGTTGACTTCAGTGTAGATCTTAATTAATTATTTATTTTGATTGTTGCACTTGAAATTGTGAAGTTTATTTATGGGAATCTATTTATTTAGGAATACTCAATTCTATGTTACTCTTTGTATCACCTCGTTTAAATTGAGGTTGACATTGTACCATAAGTCATGCTATTTAATAATAAGGTTTATCCTCTAAAATCTGTGATGATGGAAGGTTACTTGTTTGGCCAAGGCGACAATGAATGACAAAGAAACCATATGCTTAAGACTAATTCTGATTTAAGATGTTTCCTTTTAAATCTGTTTTATTTTTATATTTTATTAATGAATAAGTGTTAGCAATATCAAGTTTTTTAATTTTTTTAAAAAACAATTATAATTTTTTTTTTTTTTTAAATCTAAGGTTTATTATGAATTTTTTTTTTTATAAGCCCACACTATAAGTGTCATTGGCTTCTTTCAATAATTGCACGACCAACACAATCCACACTACATTACCACCAAAGACTAAGTGGGCTCTATGTTCTCGACCTTTTCTTGACAACCATTCCTTGTTGCCCACTTCTCAACAAAGAGTAGTCTCAATGTGTTTGCCCAACACTAATGTACTCATCCTATATTCCACAGTGCATAGAAGTTGACCCCACTTCCAATAGCCTTGTTTTATCTTGTGTTATACCTTAACTCTCAAGACATTCAACCTCTTTGATGATATTGTTCTCTTTTGAGTGACACCCAAGTCAACCTTATGCTATATATAATCTAACTTGTCACATATTCTTCACTTGCGCATGGTTTAGAATTCATGGGGATCTCTTTCTTGTCTAGTTCTTTTGCACCCATGACTGTTCTTAACACTTGGTCTTAAGATCATGTATCTTCCATCTTCCACAAACTTCTTTGCTTGACATTATGCATGCCTAATGCCTTGTAAGTTGAGTTGGCCTCTCAAAAATTTCTACTCCCATGATTTCACTATGTGTGCATTTTCTAGATTGGAACTTGTTCTCCAAGACATGTTTCTATATCATGCGGCTTGAATCAAACTTGGGATTTTATTTTATTTTATTTTATTTTTTAGTGTTGACTAATTAGTAAAAAAGGTTTCTATGTTACTTTTTGTATGGCACCTTTTGTGAACATATTGACCTACTAAATAGGTGGTCCCCAATTCAAGCCCATGTGCACTATTTTGTACTAAGTCATTTTGTGCAAGTTAAATATTGGAGGATGGAATCTAATTTGATAGGCAATCAAGCTCACTTGATATTTTTTTATTGTGAAGGCACCCTCACCTCTTAAGCAGTACTTTAGATATGCTTCTATATTTTTCCTATATCTTGGTCACATGAAGGACTTTTATGGATTTGTTAGTTGCATCAAAATGATGACTACAGATATCTAGTGTCTCACCACTTCATTGTTGTTTCTCTTTCATTGACAAGTAATGCAAAATTTGGTTGCAAACTCTTGTAGTATGTTTTTTATTAAAATGATCAAATTAAAGCCTCCTATCTTGTTAACCATTTAGAACTATCTTACATGCAAGGCATCCATGGTTGATTTGTTGTGAAACAAGGATCTATGGGAAGTGACTTGAGGAATAGAAATGGAGCTTAAGGAGAAAGAAGGTTTAGTGGTTTAGTGGTAAGGCACAAGGCCTCATGGGAACAAGAGTTTTAGTAGTTTGTTTTTTTCTCTACAAATATATGAAACTCACAAGGCTACAATTGAAAAACTAGTATTATTTGGTGAGAGAAATGAGATCAATATTTTTGATATCTATATGATCAATAGGGAAACTAGGGTCATAGGCCCTTTACATCCATGACATTTAGCAAAATTACAATAGCAATGAAGCTACTAGGACCAAACACAAGACAACTAACTACACCAATATAGAACTACTAAATCTCACACCCTTAACCTTGGTGTGTGACTAAGATACATGTATTGGAAGAACTTTCTTTCCTTTTTGTATAATGGTCTAGGAAACCTCATTATCCAAATCCTCTCAATGAGGAGAGAGAAAGAGAATTCCTCTTCGACACCTCAACTAAGGACATGACGTTATAGGAGTGCTTGGTTAGAGAAGTCAACTACCTAGTGGAAACCTCATCACTAGAACAAGTTGATAAAGTAATGTGGATGGTTAAGGTTGTACCACGCCAACAACAATATGAGGCATTGAAGCCTTCAAAGAAAACTCTAGTAGGACCACAATGTGCCCCCACCATGGGAGACTCGTGATGAACATCCTCAGATTTTAAATCATCACAAATACCCACCATCAAGTGTTTGAAGAGGGTGTCTCACTACCATCGAGTTGAACCTTGCAACATGAACGAGGAATTGAGATCAATGTTCTTCAACTAGAAAATCAATTATTTTTCTTGAAACGAATTGGTTTCCTTGTCATTGATGGCTTCCTTAACAAAATTTAAGTTTTTATGTTCTCATTTGCAAGATTATGGAATTGGGGATAAATATTACAAATTTTTTCAAAGTTAAAAAGAACTTCTCAAGTGTTTGTGTCCACATTCTACTTCATAATACTATATTTCAAATGCCCTTAATTGAGATAATTTGTGAATGCTTTACAAGGGAGAAAAATAAGCTCATTATTCACATTGTTGTTGTAGTCAATGGAAATAGATGCTCCCCACCTTTGAGGCATAAACACAAGGATAGGGTTCCTATTTCACACTTGCTACACTCAAGGACACCTTAGAGATTTCAATCCAATGAAAAGTGGAGAGAGAGATATGTCAATAAGGTATCCTAGGATATGTTTAGAGATTAATTAAGGCTAAATGAGGGGTTCACCACCAAGTTTAGACTTGGAAAGACTATGTAATGAAAGATGAAATGTAAAACCCTAGTTTGATGCAATGCTTTAATGAATGACCTAGAAATGATCATGAAACAAAACAGAAAGCTACAAAACTGAAAGTGTGCACCTGAATCTAGATAGAGATACAATGGAGCTCTAAAATCTTGAAATTGTTGCTTTTTAGGCTTGGTAGGACTCATTCGCCATTCTAAGTGAATTAGTCCCAGATCAATACACAAACAGGTTTCTCGGAAAAGGGTATCTGAAACTGCAAAAATCTCAAAATTAACCCAAAATGGGACTCATTTACCAATCTTGGCGAATAAATCCACTTAGGGTTTTCTGAAACTTGAAGGTCTGAATCTAGTCTTTAATGTCTACTCTTCTTGTTCCTCTTGATTTTTGGACTTGAAACTGCCACTTTCAAACCTATAGGTGACTTTTTGTGAAGATTATGACCTAGCAAATGGGGAGACAACTCCAACAAAATTGTAACCTAATCTTTAATAATCTTTCAAGCTCCAAGACACCTAGATCTGCAATTACACAATGAAAGAAAAAGTGTTGATTGTTAGGGAATAGGGGTTTGCCTTGGTCAAACCCCTTTTAGGTAATTAAACCAAATGATGAAACAATGAAAAAAGGACATGAAACATGAGCAATGATACCTTGAATGGTGTTTTGTAAATCTGCAACAACATGAATTGGCCATGAAGGATGTAGATCTTGACTTTTGACATTAAGAATGGAACAATGCTTGGTCTTGGATCTTCAATGCTACATCACAACACTAGCTCACTAACATGATTGATGCTTGATAATCTTTGACATGAAGATAGATCTTGAATTGTTGCAACAATTGATGAAGAATCTGCCCTTGAAGACACTTGCCCTTGTGAATGCTTGAATGCTCTTGTGAACTCAATTTGCTATTATGAATGCTCTCACAAAAGTCTTGGATGAAAATGAATTAAAGAATCTTATATGTATACTTAATTATGCAAGAATTCTCGAAATTGCAACACTACAAGCCGACATCAGATCTAGGAGAATAAAATCTTGTCAAAAAATTGATTTAAATTTGAATTTTGGTCACACGGGACTCATTCGCCCAAGGTGGCGAATGAGTCCCATCACACATTATATATAGAACCAAAAATCAAAAATGCTTAAAAAGGTGTAAAAATAAGTTTGGGACCTAAAAATCTAGGTGGGACTCATTCACCAAAGGTGGCGAATGAGTCCCAAATCACTAAATCTAGGCCACACAAGCCAAAAACACTTGAATTATGATTGAAACTATTGATTGGTGTCAGGGTTATCCTCGAAAAAATGCAATAAATGAGGCTTGTGGATGCAAAATAGGGCCAATTAAAGCATAAGAAAGCCCAATTATTAATGATAAGCCTAGAGGAATGTGAAAGTGTGTTACAACACTTTACAACACTCCAAATAAGGCAAGATTAAGGTTAATTATGATTATTATGCTTAGCATATTTGATAAAACCGTAGAAAAGTGTGAAAGTGTGTTGCAACACTTCACAACACTTTTGCAAGGCACCATTAAAATCCCATTAGTTCACAAGAGCCCAAGACCTAATGTGAATGTGTTATCCACATTGCAACATTAAATCTAAGCAACATTAAGCCAAAATCACAAGGAGGGCCCATACAAGTCAGAAAAAGTAGAAGGGTTACTTTTTCAATGACTCCAGCTGCAATATCATCTTAGGGGTTAAAGAATTAGGCTTTTACAACACATCAATTGAAGCACTGCAAGAAGGGAAAGTATGTTCTACATATTCAAAATGCCTTAACAACAATAACCATTATTTTTCTCTTAAGATTTCAAATCAAAGCAAGAATGTTGTTATTCAATGCCCTTTATTTGAAAACTATGGTGACCTTGAATCACATTGTTAAGAGAAGATGACAAGTCTATAAGAGGCTATAGAGAAGCATAAGGTTCAAATCAATATGTATCTTCCCCATGTTCTTTTTCTTCTTGTTCCAAAGAAGAAGGGCTCTACCCTTGCTCTCTACTACACATTGTAACAAGTTATATTTTAAGGATGAAAGTATGGTTACTTTGGGCTTTATTGTAACACCACATGTTCTTTTTCGATGATCTTGCTCATTGCTTTAGACATAAGCATGTTCTATGTAGGTAATTTCACTTGGTCAATTACACCATGAATTGTAACAAGTTCTATTGTAAAGCTGAGAATTTGTTTACTTTGGGTTGTTTTATAACACTGCATATTATTTGTCAATGATCTTATCCATTGCTTTAGATATAAGGATGTTTTGTGTAGGTAATTTCATTTGGTTAATGACACAAATTGTTGTAATTTGGGTTGTATTATAACACCCCATATTCTTTCTCACTGATCTTTCCCATTGCTTTAGATATAAGCATGCTCTATGTAGGCAATTTCACTTGGTCAATTACACCATGAATTTTAACAAGTTCTATTTTAAAATTGAGTATGCTTAATTTGGATTGTATTGTAACATTGCATATTCTTTGTCAATGATATTTCCCATTGCTTTAGATATAAGCATGTTTTGTGTAGATAGTTCATAGATTGTTCTTTGGGCATTGTTGCACACCAATTTTTTGATGGAAGACTATGTAGATTTTAAAAATGTTGTAATTCATCTCCTTGGAGATGTTTGTTTAACTAAGTTGTGAGATATGTGATGACTATATCGCATACATCCTCCCTTGAATCTTCAACATGTACTCACTTGTCTCTCACCTTATTAATGACTAATGGCTGGTATTTTTTTGCATGTAGCTTGAGCATGTGTTAGAGAGTGATCTTCTATTTCTCGAGTTTGATTTGTCATGGCATTTTTTCACCATCGTGAGACCAATCATTTTTGAACATTTATCATAAAGTGCCCCTTTACAATATTTGCATTGCCATTCAATCCTTTATTTTAATCTAGTTTTTAAAATGAATGATGTTGTTGAGGGAATATGGTCTATAGTTTCTCCTCCCTAGTATTCCCCAAGTTATTGTGAAGGGTGTGTTGGTATATAAGTCTTTTCTATGACCCATACAAATTAGAACTTAGATTTCAATTGCTAAATAAATAATCCAAAATTTAGATGATTCCATAACTTCAATTAACAAGTATCCAATCTTTAGATAGAATTGAAACTAGTCTATGGCTTAGTTATTTGCATATAATTATTTGTAATGTCCTTGTATTATTGGTAAAAATGGAAAGAAAACTTTGATCTACTAAAAACTGACATATATTTTTCTTTTTACAACATTAATTAAGACAATATATCTTTCATATCAAGTTAACATCTAAGCTACTAAACACTTTTCATGCTATAGGAGTTGTATATACATGTTTGACCATGGCTCTACATATGCCATAATTTTTGGATTTCACTACCGTATATGAAGACCAATTAATTCAATATTATTCATACTTCTTGACGAACACAATCTTATACTAAGAGGTTGGGGGTGAAGGGAGGAGTGAATCAATATAAGGCTATCTTTTACCCTTTTTAAAATTAACAAACGCAATCACTTTAAAATGCAAAACATAAATAAGTAGGAACACAAGAAGAACATAAGATTTACATGGAAACCCTTACAAGAGAACCAAAACAAAATATTGTTTATATTAAAATATCTTACAAATTTTATAGGCACCAACCTATTGGAGACACCAATCCTCACTTATCATTGTAGGCACCAACCCATTGGAGACAACAATCCCCACCACTAAGCACCTACTTAGCAAGAGACACCAATCTCTTTAAGTGAGAGGCACCAAACAAAGTATTAGTCTTCTTGAAAATAAAACTCCTTCAAATTTTTCCTTTAATGATCTTCTATAATTTTTTTCCCTTCAAATTTGCTTGTGTTTGTATGATATATCTTTTATTTTCACACATACCTTCTCCACACTCCACACACTTTATTTATATCTTCATGAAGGAGGGCAGCTTCTTGAAATGACATCTCATCTACAAAGGGAGACAACTCTATATTTTATATACATCCTTTCAAATTGTGGGTGCTCATTATAAGGGGTCAACCCCTTTAAACAATATTAATTTATTTATTTTTAATTTTTCAACTCCAACTTTGGCACCAAAATGGGTCAACCCATTTTGAATGAAACAATTAATTTAATTCCTTTTAATTCATCGCTTTTGCAAAGGTACAGTCGGCCAATATTAAGATAAAATCATTCCACCAAAGAATGTAAAATGATTAGTGGCCTTTGGCCATCGATTTTCTTTATCAACATAGATGTCCTTCAATTTATGAAAGCAATTTATTTCTCCTTTGACATCAATGACAATAATCCAACAATCTCCACCTTTGTCATTGATGACAACCTTTCATAGAAATAATTTGTGAATATTGAATGCTCCCCCTTACTCTAATTCTATCCCTTTGACATCAATGGCAAAGGAATCCTTGGAGTTGTAAGATAATGCAATGCTGAGCTCCCCCTGAAAGATGTATCTCCTTAGTGACTAGATGAAAAGGATATCACACCCAACTTATGTTTTAGATACTCAAAATTTTATTTTGGTAGGGGCTTTGTGAAGATGTCTACAATATGTTCTTGTGTCAAAATATATTCTACCTTGATATCCTTCAATGTTTGCTTCAAGGTGATCCCACAAAACTAGTTTACAATTCCATTAAGGAAGGAAAATTGCAAAAAACGCCCCCATAAAGAGAATTTTGGGTTTTGGGGGGTTCGAGCGAACCCTTTTACATGATGGGTCCCATATTTTGCAAGTTTCCCAAATTGAAAACAAAAGAAAATTTTAAACCCCTTTGATCGAACCCCCCTTCGTTTGAAAGGTCAAGGGGGTTCACTCAAAGGGGGGTTTGTAATGCCCCACTGTGTGAACCCCAAAGGACAACAAACACTGCAATTTTTTTTTTTTTAAAGTGAAATATTGCATAGGATGAATATGTATTTTCCCAATATGAAAAACAATTATACGTTTGCTACGTCATCTATGTCCTCTGGGGTATACAAAATGGTCATTACGAACCCTAATCTTTTGTCAAAACAAAAGATAATAAAACCAAGATTACATTATGATATCATACAATCACCCATAATTAAAAGGGAGGAAAATGATACAATATTTTATGACAATTCAAATCATAGTTCAATAGTACAATTGTGGAGCATATTTCCATCGATACAACACATCACAGACACAATAATACATTACATAATGCTTCCCTTATATCAACGGGAAGAGTACATCAAGTACAAGAATGATACATCAATGAAGAATAAGATACGATATGAGGAACAGTCTTCAACCAAGTGAAGCTCTAGAAAACTCTGCATCTGCTTCTGCATTGCGAACACAACCTGAGGACCCAAAGGAGTGCATAGCACGTTCCACCCGACCACATGGACCTGAAGGTCCACCCCCTGTGCTAGGAGATGACAGGAAAGACCCATGACCCAGATAGACAAGCAGAACGATCACAAGACCCAACCACAAGATCAACCAAAACATATCATACAACACTCTAAAAGGCCACTTACAAGGTGACTTCTTCTCGAGGAATACAAAGGAAAAGAAAGGGATTTTATGACACTGATATTCATTTATGCTCAACTGGAGGGTACGTAAATACTTGGGTTCCACAACCATCTCAAAATATGACTACAAGATGGTCATTGCATAAAGTTTCCTCAACAAAATTATCACAAAAGGAAGATTCATATCATGGAATCGCAAAATGACTATATAAGTTTCATGATCACAAATCGACCAATGCAAAGTAAAGGAGACAATATCACAATGAAATTAGTAGCCAACACTTTTAAAAGATTATCATCTTAATACAAGATCGAACACAATAACCAATAGCTAAGTCAATTGTCAATTCATCCAAGAGAGACATGACGACAATCAAATGAGCAATAGCAATTTAAACCATGATCTCAAACTAAAGGTTGCAATGAGTTCAACATTAAAATAAACTATTTACTTGATCAACATAAAAGATTATATACCGATACTTCAAGCAAACTCTATTATCCAAAAAGTAACCATTCCCAATCCCTAGGGTTAAAGCTTCACTATACAATATTACTATAAGGGCTATACAAAAGTAAAGTTCACAAGGATTATGTATGGTGAACCCTAATGTCACATATGGAAACACTCTAATTACTTTGCAATGATAAATCAACTAACTAATTAAAAGTTGCACCAACCAATATACAGATATTCAACTAAAAGGCAATGATAATACTATCTCAACTCTATCTTAGATACTAATCTCTTTATGAATTAGAACACAATTAGAGAAATAAAATATTCAATTAGTACAATTTCAATTTCAATTATTCCCCTATAATATCATTTACCTAGAGCTACAAATTTGGTCAATTTAATTTAAAACGAGAGAACATTCCACAACTTATATAACCAATGTATAGGATTATATTTATTATATTAGCAAATCAATATCGCTATAAAATTCCTCTACTTGTTAATCTATATAAATCATCGAATTACTAAGAGAATAGTATTGTTTTTCTATCACTTTACTCGCAATATAAGCATACATTTAAAATATTATTCATTCATATTCTCACACCTATGTTTCTATTAAATGTAATTACTCCTATATATATAAATATAATTATACATCTTTGAATTATATAAAAATATTCATATGAATATATATATATATATATATATATATTCCATTTATTTTCCCTTAACTTTTATATAACACATTTTTAAAGTAAACCAAAGAGATGCTCTTTTTGTAAAGTCTAATGTCACTAAGTCCTATGTAATTTAATTCTTCTTAAAATTAAGACTTTTTCCCACATGGAAAAGTATCTTCACTATTAAAATAAATAAAAAAACAAAGAAACCATTTAGTTAAGAAAAGTCTTCATGAGAAAAATTTACGTGGCCCCTAAAGAAAGCTCTTACTATGCTAATTTTGTCTTATCTTTTTTTTTTTTCTTCTCTCGAAAAAGTATTAACCATATTATGTTTCCTAAATTTAATCACAACACAAGCAAATAGTAAGATTCCTTACTCCAGCCAAATAACATCACACCTACAAGCCTTCGGTCGAAATCTTTGAGGATTTATTTTAATGTTATTTTGTTCTCAAACTTCACTTGCCCCGCGTGGGTAGGACCACTTTATTTATATAAAAGATATAAAAAAATGTTTGTATGGGAATAAGAATTAAGTAGAATAGCCTAAAATATTACGTGACTTATACTTAGTTCATTGCTAATGGAGCATATCCGCAGGCAAGGAAACCATGGCTATTTGAGTTTAATCAAATCGAATGTCAAAGATTACAAGCAAAATAAGGTGACGAGTACCATAAAAGAAAGATGCCCTCATGACTTGAAGTCTTCAAGAAAGAGTAAAGCCGTATAGGGAGAAAACGAATTATACAGGCTTGAAATATCTATATACAGTGCTTTAGCTTGTCGAATACCTTCAACAATATACAGGTTATTTATGTATATATATATAACGAATTTTATACACATCGTTTGCCCTCCCCAAAATTCTGATTATATAAATAGACTTCATCAACTTATGGACAGCAAAGGCCATTATCAATATTCAGACCATAAGAAATTATATAACGTATCTATATGCATCCAAGGAACGTGGTCTCATGGAGTGAGATAACTGCTGGCTATGCACAAAATACCAACTTAGACCAATACAGTGAATGGCAAGATAGAAGCATGCAAGCATAGAGGGTGAACGCGGCGCAGGAGTAGGTCTACAGAAGGCTTTAGAATGCTTTCAAGCAAATGCAATTAGCAGGTGTAAAGCAACAGGTTATTTAAACCTTTAAACTTCCTATTAAGATCAAGTGTTGCGGCTAAGACAGGCTAACAATGGTATCAGGAGATTATTTATACCTCTACAACATTCTAATTTCCAGTACTGCAGGCGTGACAGGTTGCCAAAAGAATTAGGAGGGCTATTTACGCCTCCACAGTCTTCTGTGTTCTAGTGTTGCTGCTGAGACAGGTTGTGAATGGTCTTAGGGAGATTATTTGTAGTTGCAGACTGGTAACCCCAAAACACAAGAATTATTCGTCGCTCCTTGCTGACACTGTGGTTGCTAAGGATAAAGGGCCTGAAAATGCAACTGGGGTTAGCTCCAAGTTATACTCTGATGTTGCATACTCATTTGACAACGATGATGAAGGTGACATAGTGAAACAGAAACCCAAAGCCGAGTTAAATGGAGGAAAAGCAGGCATCTCCAGGAATACAAGGTTGCAGGATGAGCACAAAACGGATTTGTTTAAAGCCTTTAGAAGCTCTCAAGCAAAAGCTCGACAGGTGAAGGCGCAAATCAAATAGGTTAACAAAACCTTTAAACTTCCTATTATGTTCAAACGCTGCGGCTGAGGCAGGTTGACAATGGAGACAGAGAGATTATTTAAACCGTTACAACATTCTATTTTCAAGAATGGCAGGCGTGACAGGTTGCCAACGGAATCAGGAAGGTTATTTAAAACTTATACGCCCTTCTAGAGCCTAATTACTTAAGCTGTGATAGGCCGCGAATGGTATCAGGTACATTATTTAAATTTATTACACCCTCCATAGCCCCAAACACTGCAGCAGCGTTGGGTTGCCAAACAGGGACGCGCAGAAGGCAGGTTTAAAGGATGAGGGCTACACATACTTCACACGTAAGTCGCCCATATTACGTTACAGATATAGCTGGTCATTTAGAGGATGATGTCTTTGGATGAGGAGACGCTAATTAGATTATTTGCTTTCAGATCAGTGAACAGATACGTGGACAGCCAAGAAATAGGTGTAGTTTCAGGAGTGTACCATACTTATTCAGGAGCAATCGAATGTTAATTGATTCAAAATGAGACGAAGGGAAACCATCATCTCTTTTTTAAGAGATATTCTAAACAGGTTCTAATACATACCTCTGAGTCCTGCCAAGAACTCGATAGGATTCCAATTCTTACCTCTGAATCCTCCAAGAATTCGATAGGATTCCCATTTCATACCTCTGAGTCCTCTCAGAATTCGATCCCATGCCCCCATTCATCCCCCTCCCAAAAAAAAACATGAATTGTTTTCTAGAATGACTCAAAGGCATGCGGCTAAACCTCCTCCTCCTTTCACCACGCGTCCTCCGTACCTTCCTATTTTGCATGTAAAACTCTACCATCTTAATTCTTTCTGACAATCTCAGCTTGTTTCCTAATCTCTTTCCTCCAAGTGCAGCATATGAGTTGTGCGACAGTTGCATAATTTAATCTCCTTGAATTTACACCATTTTCAATGCCCTCACCATTCCTCATAGTTGAGGTTTGTCCCCTCCATTAATGTCAATTGTGTTCAACCCGAGATTATTTTCTCCACCTTACCTATTTGAACAATGCTCCATAATAGCAGTAAATGAGAGTTAGTGACTACCCATACCTACTGAGCAGCAACACAATTAGTTGCATTACTATTAATTTTGAAATTCCATAATAACATTATTAATGTTTAGAAATGCTAATACAATTCACTTAAATACTGATAATATAAAATTGTAATATTATGGTGCAGTATTAATATATGTAGCAACATCGATATTATGCTATGAGTATTATATAAGGGAAAGGTATGTGGAGAATGACGTTTGACAGATATTGATAAATATACAAGTAATAGTTACACAAATTTTGAATTCGTCCAATGAGAAGTTGTTGTGAATCTCGGGTTACGATTTATTTAAATCATTTGTAATCATGATAATAGTAAAAATATTTTCAATAATATCATTGATGGTAAAGTAATTAATATTGTTCTTAATAATCGGTAATCTTTACGCTTACATTTAATTTACATTACTAAAACAGATAATATAACTCTAATGCGCGGTTCTCAATTTTAATTTTCATTCACCACTAGCACTAAAATTAGGAGTAGCATTAATATCGCTATAATGTCTAGGCACAATAATGTTAAGAGATTCAAGTGCAACTGTAACATTAATATTAACACTACTATTTCAAGAGACATGAATATTACTAAAAGACGATATACGTATTAAAAGAGGATCTAATTGGCCATAATGGTGATATTGTTATTGTTATTCAAGGAGAGTAGGTGTGACTAATCAATTGATACTATTTAGATTATTAGGGTCTAATCATTCATTAGGCAATGATAATACCTATTGTTGCTTAATTAGAAAATAACACTTTCTAATGGAGAAACACATTTAACTCTTACCTAGGATTATCTAAAAAATAATATGATTGTCATGTTAATGTTGATTAATCAACGAACTTACCACCATGGCTTAAAACTTAGTCAATCATGATCTATTGCCTATAATTTTCACTAAGAAGAGAAAATGATGAATTATTAAATCCTGAAAATGTTATATAATAAGTTGTTTGTTGGGGTGGCCATAATTTTATAATTACTTGGAATACATATTAGAAAGGATGACACACCCAAGATATGACTTATCTTCTTGAGTTGTCTTACATACAACATGGTGTCATTTTTCTTAAAATAGTTAGTCTCTTTAATTAGTCATTTCTAGCTCATCTTGAAGACTTTACAAGGTTGAAGCTAACCTAGGAGTTGCGACATATGAATGATATGAAAATTGTTGATACCATGAGATGTCTCTTGGATAATGAATGGGTGGTCATAATAGTAGTATTGTGCGAAATGTTTGAGCCTAATGAAGCAATATTGGTACCATGTCTAAAATTCCCAAGGATCCTTTACGAACTAAATATACTAGAGCTTATGTGGCCCTAAAAGAAAAAAAACTCATTTATAACCTTCTCTAATTCCTATTTATACCTTCTTAAGTAAGGAATGATTAGAAATTATCAATGCATGCTTAGATGCTAACACTAAAACCTGTTACCTCCTATTTAGATGTCAAATTTATTTTTAATCACGTCATAACCGATTTTAAATTTCAAGTTACCTTGTAAATTAATTCAAATTGATTACTCAAGGCTAACCCTAATATTTTCTTTACTGCATAATTTTTAAATCAGATTAAGTATTAGGATTCACGAAGTCAGCAAGACATCTCAAATAACCAACTCACTCACACAACACGAAGGGCCAAAAGTGGAGGGGTACTACAGGGTTCAGGCGAACCCCCCTTTTTCCCCCTTCTCCCCCTCTGGCACCAAATTTCTGCAAAAATTTTCCCTTTGAAGCTCAAGTTGAGGATGAAAATAGAGGAGACTTCACAAACCCAACTGCATGATGGTAGTCCTTAGAACGAGCTATCCATTGAATATAATTTTAATATCTTTTGGTTTTATTATGTATTTGTTTTTTTAGTTTGATTAAACATAGGTTTTACACCAAAAATCAAGCTCTTTGTTTTGCACATGTGGAAAAATACTAAATTATCAAAATAAAATCTTGAAAAATATTTTCAAGCTAGGTATTGATGCCCTTGATCTAGTAAAAAAAAATTGAATTTTGATACATACAAAAAAAGTTATGTTGTATACAGTCTGCCTATGTCTGAATGGTAATTGATTTGACTTCAAAACTTGATTCAAGAAAAAATATTCAATAAAACACTATGAAACCAATTGAAATTTTTAGATATCGTAGTTACAAATCTAAATTCAAAAAAAATAGAATTTTATCCTTCATAAAAAATAGAATTTTATCCTTCATAGAAAAAAAATTATGTTGTATACGGTGAGCTTCACTCCTTAAAAATGGTGTTTACTGATAAAAACTAGTTTACGAAGGAGATGGAAAAAGAAATGCAATCTGATTCAAAAAAAATAAAATATATATATTTAGAATCTACAGATAAAATGTCACAAATCACTAGTTTGCATCATCTTCAAATTCTTCACAATTTAGCCACTATAGGTGCCTGAAAGTGAAGATTTAGTTAAAAAAAATCAGTTCAGTGTCCAATTTGGCCAAAAATTGTAAACCAGTATTGTGGGATCACCCTTCATCCAAAGAATATGAGTGCAACAAAAATTGCTACAATATAATTTCTTCCTCTACTGTAGACAACGAAACTAAAGCTTGTTTCTTACTTATCCATGATACAATATTATTGCCTAGAAATAATGCACCTCCACTTGTACTCTTTTTATCATCCATGCTACCAAACCAATCAGCATCAATGTATGTTGCTAAGGTGAAGTCTTCACCTCTTTGATACCACAACCCAAAATCCAAAGTGCCTTTTAAATATTTAAATATCCTTTTAACCACTTGCACATGGGTTTCTTTTGGTGTAGCTTGAAATCTTGCCACCATATCAACTACCTGCATAAAGTGAGGCCTTAAAGTTGTTACATATAAAAAATTCCCAATCATTGATCTATAAAACAGTTTGATTAGCCTTGGGAGATTCATCATCTTTACTCAACATGCACCCTATGACCATGGGTGTACTCACAGGTTGCAATATTCCATTCTAAATTTCTTCAATATTGATGCAAGACAAGGTGATATTAGACTCAAACAAGCTGATTCCAATTGGTTTGCAAGTTTACAATCACCTTTTAGGGTATCTTCCTTTGATAACCCAACTATTGGCTTGTAGCCATGAAGACACACTTATTCAACTATAACTCGACCTGGTGATCTTTCAACCAATTGATGAACATACTTTCAAGAACCCAATATGTTGTTATACAACATATCAAACCCTTTCCAAGGGTTTTTTTCGACCAACAGTCTGAAAACAACCCTCCAACACTACTCCTAGGCCTAATTAGGCCTCTTTTTCAAAGGAGGTCTATGTTTCCTTTCCACACAGACTTGACAACCTTCACAACCATGTACCACTAGTCACCAAACCTCCAATTCCATGAATAGTTTCCACTATACACTTCAAAAATTTCACTATCCTACACAAAACCAGTGAATTTATGCCTTGACATTCAACTTAGCTTATGAACATGCTAATTCTTCAGCCACAATACCACCCTTCCTAACAACCATGAAAAACCTAAACCTAACTCCTAGCAAGCCCATTCCACCAATTTATTGAACTACTCTATGGTGGAATGGCCTTTATGACTCCATTTTCCTATCAAACCCTAAGAAACCCTAACAATCAACTAAGTTACAGAAATTTTACCTTTTCTCCTTTGGTTCTTAATGAAAACCTTCAATACTAGATTCAAAAGAAAGCTTGTTTGTTCCTCTAACAGATTTTACAAGTCTTACATCAATTGTAGGTTGTACGGGATCATACAGATTCAAAAAATACAAGAATATGCAGAGAAAACACCAAAAATAGAGTAATATTATATTATTTCACCAAAATCTTCTCATGCCAAACTGCCTCAAATGTTTTTGAGGCATTTTAAACATATTTTCAACATCAAACAACGACCACAACATAATTTCAAATGGCTTGACTGTTCAACTACCAACTTCCATCAAAATTGACAAAAAAACACTTAATCTACTTTTGCAAAAATGCAACAATATTAACAAATATTGACACCACAAAACTAGAACTCCTAGTGACACCATTAACATCATTTATTTGGTCACTTTGACCTTATTATATCATGAAAATGATACTTTATTCAGACCTAGACTCCCCTAACAACTGAAACCAAAATTTCACATTGGTGCTCCTACACCATACACCCGGATAGGGAAAAAACTTTCATCCTCCTGAAGAAATGAGGTCTGCAACAGTAACCCCATGTTGTCCAATATCTTCTTTAAACATCCAGGTGGCATCTTCTTCAGGTAATCCAAACCATTTGACCAAGTGTTCTTTATATACCTTCCTCCTTGTCCTCTTCACCTCCCTTGAATCCAAGATAGCTTCAAGCTGCATAGGTTGAGTAGGTGGGAGATATTTGATCCACTCTCCCTCATCATTCTCAGGTTCACCTGCTTCTCCTATAAAAATAGATCCCTTGAAGGGATATAAGTCAGTTACATTGCAAATTGGTGATATGGCAACTCCTTGTGGGAGTTCAATCTCATATGCATTGTTCCCATATTTGTGGACCACCTTGCAGGGTCCTATTTTCTTCATCATCAACTTTGTATACTTTCCCTTAGGCAGTCTCTCCTTTCTTAGATGTTCCCATACTCAATCACCTACTTTGAATTGTACATCCTTTCTTTTCAAGTTTGCCTTCTTTGTATACTTGTCCACATTCTTCTCAAGTGTCTCCTTAACCTGCTTGTGTATATCATGCATAGCAATAGAAAAATCCTCTCCTTGAGCACTCCTCTTATTCACCCCACTCAAGTCTCTTAACTCATAAACACCCCTTGGATGCATTCCATAGACAACTTCAAATGGACTCCTACCAATACTCTGGTTAACTGAGTCGTTATATGCATACTCTGCCTGTGGCAAGATTAAGTCCCATGACTGATTGTGTTCCTTGGTCAGACCTCTCAATAGATTTCCCAAAGACCTATTAACAACCTCAGTTTTCCCATCTATCTAAGGATGGTAGGAAAAATTGAAGGTTAAGTTAGTCCCCAAATTCCTCCATAATGTTCTCCAAAAATGGCCAATGAACTTTGAATCTCTATCAGACACTATTGACAATGGCAGTCCATGAATTCTTACAATCTCCTTAAAGAACAAACTTGCAATATGGGAGGCATCATTAGTTGACTTGCATGCAATGAAGTGTGACATTTTACTAAACCTATCTACCACAATGTATACACTATCATACCCCCTTGAGGTTCTTGGTAGACCCAAGACAAAGTCCATATTTATTGCTTCCCATTGTCTGCTTGGTATGGAAAAAGGGTTGATACAAACCAACATTTGAGCTTGTCCCTTTAGCTCTTTGACATATGACACATCCTTCTACATACCTTTTCACATCCAAATGCATCTTCTGCCAATAATAAAATCTTCTAACTGATCCAAGGTTTTATCATAACCAAAATTCCCTCCTAGGCTCCCACTATGCTTCTCTCTAACCAAATTCTCCCTCATGGTTCACACCTTGGTATACACAATTGAGCCCCTTTAAAGAGTGCCCCTTCTTGCAACACAAAATCATCATATTCCTTATGAAATGACCCCTGAGACTAATCACAAACAAAAAATGCATCATGGAAGTCTTCATCATCTTGATACATACCTTTTAGTGAGTCTACACCCACACTTTGGAGCTGCACCTCTTGCACTAGCACTGCCCTCCTACTTAAATCATCTACCACTTTATTGTCTTGTCCCTTCTTGTGTTTTATGGAGAACATGTAAGTCTGTAGGTACGCAACCCATTTCATGTGTCTATGGTTTAATTTTTCTTGACTATTCAAAAAACTTAGAGCATGGTTGTCTATGAACACCACAAACTCCTTAGGTAGCAAATAATGCCTCCATTTTTTGAGTGCTTGCACCATGACATACAATTCTAAATCATAGGATGAATCTTTTCTCTTAGCCTCATTGAATTTTTCACTAAAAAATGCAATAGGCTTCCCTTCCTAACTTAACACTGCCCCTATGGCCAAATTACTAGCATCACATTCTATTGTAAATACCTTGTCAAAATTAGGAAGTGTAAGAATGGGTTGTTGTGATACCTTTGTTTTGAGGTACTCAAAGCTTTGATCAACCTCCTTTGTCCACTGGAATCTTCCTTTCCTTTCCTCCTTAATGGTATCTATCATAGCTACAACAATGTGACTAAAACCCCTTATAAACTTCTGGTAGAAACTTGCTAGTCCATGGAAGCTTTTGACTTCCCCAACTGTTCTAGGTGTACACCAATTGAGAATGGCCTCAACCTTCTTTGGATCCATCTTCAAGTTTCCTCCTGAGATCACAAAGCCCAAATACACAAGTTCTTTTTTTATCCACTCACACTTCTTGAGATTGATCATCATTTTTTCTTCATGCAGCTTTCCCAAAACTTTGTCCAAGTGTTTCAAGTGGTCTTTTCTTCTCTTGTGAATACCAATATTTTATCTAAATACACTAATACAAACTTGTTAATGAAATCCTTTAGAACCTCATTCGTGAGTCTCATGAATTTTATAGGAGCATTAGATAGCCCAAATGGCATCACCAACCATTCATAAAGGCCCTCATTAGTCTTGAAAGTCGTCTTCTATTCATCACCCCCTCGGATTCTTATATGGGGATAGCCACTTTTCAAATCTATTTTGGAAAAGTAATTTTCCCCTGCCAAACTATCCATGAGGTCTTCCATCCAGGGTATAAGAAATTTGTATCTAATGGTTATCTTGTTGATAGCTCTTTAGTCAGTGCAAAGTCTCCATTCTCCATCTTTTTTAGGTGCCAAGACAGTTGGTACAACACATGGATTGAGGCTCTTTCTCACCACACCTTTATCTAATAGCTCTTGCACCTAATTTTTTCTCATTTTCTTGAGGTGTCATATTATATGTTGCTTTATTGGGAAGACTTGCACCAGGGATCAAGTCAATATGGTGGCTTACATCACAGATTGGAGGCAATGAACTTGGTAGCTCTTTCACCATAATGTTCTCGTATTTGTCAAGCAAGGTGTACACTTCACTTGGGGCTTCTTCTTTGTCATCTATTGTTGCATCTGAGATAGGCTTCCCTATAATGGCAAAACCAACCTCTTCTTTCTCCAAGTATTTTAAGAACACCTTCTCCTTCACAATCATTACACTAGGTCCTTCATGGACTGTATTTTCATCCTCTTGCAAGGGTTCCAAGCTGATTGTCTTACCATCTTTCTCAATTGTATATTCATTCTTAAAACTGTCATGTTGATACTTCCAGTCATATTTCCAAGGCCTACCAAGAAGTAGGTGGCACACATCTATGGGCAGAATGTCACAGTATTTTATCTTTGTAAGGACCTATTGAAAACTCCACCCAAGTTTGTTCATTCACAAGAACCTATTGCCCCTTATTAAGCCATGAAATCTTATATGGATTAGGATGAGGTATCTTTTTCCTCTTAAGTTTCTCTATCATTTCCAAAGCTACAATGTTATCTGTAGAACTAGAGTCTATAATGACTTTGCATACATTCCCTTGAGTCTTGCATGTTGTTCTAAATAGAGCCTTCCTTTGAGGGGGTTCCTTTGTATTTGGTACCTTGATTAGTATCCTTCTAATCATCAAAGCCTCTCCTACTTCTGGTTTTGCATGGAGAGATGATGAGCCTAAACATGAGCCCACACTTTCTTCTTCATCCTCTTCATGAACAAGCTGAGTTCTTCTTTCTCCACCTTGATAACTTGTACCCTATTTGTATGGGAACTTCCAAGTAGGATGTTCATACTGATTGAAGTTATAACACCTTCCTAAGAAGGTATTACAACCCCTTCCTTGTCCACTAAATCTGCCCCTACCTCATGGTCTTCTTCCTCTAAAAGTTCCCCTAGTTTCTCCACTTGATTCTTGAGAATTGCTTTGTTCATTTGGTCCTCTTTGAGAACCTCTTCCTCCAGGGTTACCTATGCCCTTAGATTTCTTTTCTAGCTTTCTCTTGATCTTCTCTTCAGCCTTTGTAGCCATTTGGAAGCATTCTTCCACAGACCTAGGAGTAGTTAAGCTGATTTCATCTTGGATTGTTGTCCTCAATCCATTTAAGTACCTAGCCACCTTCTCTTTTTCATTCTCTATATGACCTGATCTAATAGTAAGCTTATGAAAATCTTCAGTATAGGTAGCCACATCCATTTCTTTTTGTTTCAAATTTTTCAATCTTCTAAATACTTTAATTTCATAATCAGTAGGAAGGAATTGACCTTTTACCTTTGCCACCATTTTTTCCCAAGAATTTATCTTGGGATTGTCTTTCTTTGACCTCTCCTCTTGGGTGTAATTCCACCAAGTTAGTGTCGGTCCCTTCAATTTTTTTTTTGAAAATTTGACTTTCTTGTCTTCCGACATCTATTTGTAATCAAATTAATTATCAAGGGAATCAATCCACTCAATAACCTCTTCAACATCAATATTGCCACCATACATTGGAAACTCCATCTTTACCTCTTGATCCTCACCCCTGTAAACCTTGAGCACTTGAAGAAACTTTCTCTCTTCAAGATCCAACTCTCCTTGTTGTCCTGCAGGAGGATTCTCTCCTTGTTCCTCCTCTTCTTCTTCAAGGTCACTATCTTGTGCCCTCCCCTTACCTCTTCTCTCTCTTGACTCCAGTGCTTCCATTCTTTCCATCATGGATTCTTGTCTCTCTCTTAGGGATCTAAGTTCCCTAGCAACCGTTGATCCACCTTTAGGAGGCATATTGGATGCTCTAACTTCAATCTTCTTTCTTGAATCTCACAATACTTTCTCCAATAGATCTTGAGCCTAAGCTCTAATACTACCTGATGCAAGATAGGGTGATATTAGACTCACTTCCTTTGATAACCCAACTATTGGCTTGTAGTCATGGAGACACACTTATTCAACTATAACTCCACCTGATGATCTTTTCACCAATTGATGAACATACTTTCAGGAACCTAATATGTTGTTATACAACATATCAAACCCTTGCCAGGGGTTGTTTTGGACCAACACTCTGAAAACATCCCTCCAAGCTGCTCCTAGGCCTAATTAGACATCTTTTTCAAAGGAGTTCTATGTTTCCTTTCCATACAGACTTGAAAACCTTCACAACCATGTACCACCAGTCACCAAACCTCTAATTCCATGAATAGTTTCCACTGTACACTTCAAAAATTTCACTGTCCTACACAAAACCAGTGAATTCATGCCTTTACATTCAACTTTTCAAGCTTATGCATGTGCTAATTCTTTAGCCATGATACCACCCTTCCTAGCAACCATGAAAAACCTAAAAATAACTCCTAATAGGCCCATTCCACCAATTTATTGAACTACTCTACGGTGGAATGGCCTTTATAACTCCATTTTCCTATCAAACCCTAACAATCAACCAAGTTACAGAAAGTTTTCCTTTTCTCCTTTGGTTCTTAATGAAAACCTTCCAAACTAGATTCAAAAGAAATCTTGTTCATTCCTCTAAAAAAATTTGCAAGTCTTACATCAATTATAGGCTGTACAGGATCGTACAGATTCAGAAAATACAAGATATGCAGATAAAACACCAAAAATAGAGTAATATTATATTATTTCACCAAAATCTTCTCATGCCAAACTGCCTCAAATTTTTTTGGCGTATTTTAAACATATTTCCAACATCAAACAATGGCCACAACAAAATTTCAAAAGGCCTGATTGTTCAACTACCAACTTCCATCAAAATTAACACAAAAGAACTTAATCTACTTTTACAAAAATGCAACATTATTAACAAATCTTGACACCACAAACCTAGAACTCCTAGTGACACCATTTATATCATGTTTTTGGTCACTTTTACTTTATTATATCATGAAAATGACACTTTATTTATACCTAGACTCCCCTAACAACTGAAACCAAAATTTTACATTATATCTCCTTTTTATACTTACACTATGAAATAAATATTTCTTTATCTAATTGAGATATTTTCAATCCAAGGAAGGAAAACTCGCCTAGCATAGACATTTCAAATTTCATTTGCATGTTCATGGAAAATTCTTAGCATATCTTATCATTGCTGCCCCCAAAAATAATATCATCAACATAAACTACAACAATCAACTGATGATCGTCTTTAGTTTTGATGTATAGATTATTGTCAGCAATACCTCTTTTGAAGCTTTGTTATTGTAGATACTTATCCAATCTTGAGTACCAATCCCTCGAGGCTTGTTTCTATCCATATAGTTCTTTCTTTAACCTACATACATGATTCTCACTTTTAGATAGCATGATTCCTTTAGGTTTTTCAATATATACTTCTTCTTCTAGGTTTCCATTCAAAAATTTTGACTTTACATTCATCTAGTAGACTTTGAAATTCTTAAAAATAGCACATTCTAAGAAAATCCTTATAGCCTCAACATGAGCAACATGAGCAAATGTTTCCTCAAAATATATACCTTCAACTTGAGCATATCCCTTACATGCTAATCTTGCTTTGTTCCTCATAACTTCACCATCCTTGTTTAGTTTGTTTTTGAATACCCATTTAGTTTCAATTACATTTTTATCTTCTCCTATTCTTGAAAATTTAGTTCCTCCATCATTTTTAAAGCCTATTATGCCTTCATTTACTCTTATTCTTGATGTCATTACTAACTCATTTTTTTCACCTATTTATAATGTATGTCTTAGGGACGATTGGGGTTCGCTATAATTTACACCATCATTTTTTGGAGAATATAAATTTAACAACTCACTTTGAAATTCCATAGATATCATTGACAATTCTTACAAAAGATATAATTCCATCTACCACTAGAGTTGTTCTACATACTACCATCTACCACTTTGAAATTCCATAGATATCATTGACAACTCTGATCCAAAAATCTGCACACAGTTTTTTCCATAAATTCTACATACTAACCACTAGAGTTGTTAAAAATGATACATGTGATTATACTTCTCATATTGATTATGCCACTAATGATGATCCTCCTTCCTTTGAGGAGTTTCAATCACATTATAGTAGGGGATTCAATATTATTTCAAAAGCAGGTTATAATGGTAACAGTTATGTTCATAAGGAGTGAGCTATCAAGATCCCCTTAGAGCCAAATCCACATAACTCTAATTGTAATATTGGATATTTCCCTTCTTGATCTAAACTAAAACCTCTATTAAATTCAAATATGATCTTTCTAGACTCTCCTTCACTTCCTCTAGTTCATCTTGAACTTATTTTAGACACTATGGTTCATGTATACCCCCTCTAGATGTTTTTCCTAGAAACGAAGCTCTAGTGAACTTTCTTGGAGTGTATTCTAATTTACCTTCCTTTCACCATGATCATAGATTCCCTTATGTCCAAAATCCTCAAGCATATTTTGGAGAATCCATCATGTCTTAAAATGAAAAAAAAACACTCTCCAACACTAATAAGGATTTTAAAATCCTTAATCGTTTGAATTATTTTGGGAGATACTATTGATGTCCCTATGGATCTATCTTCCCTAGACAAGAGTAATTCAAATTAGGAAATTTCTTTCTCCTAAAAATAAAACTCACATTCAAATCTCTTACTTCATTTTCCAAATATTTTTCTTGGTCATATGACGATATGCCTAGTATAGTCCCTTCTATTATGGTCCATAACATGGTGTTATATCCTAATGCCCAACCTATTAAAACAATTGAAATATGCATCCTAAGGTTTCTTTAATGATCAAGATTGAGATAGAAAATATTTTAAAAGATGGTTTTATCCATCCTATTGAATATTCACCTTGGATATTGAATATTGTGTTTATCGTGAAACTTGATGGTCGCATTCATCTATGCATTGAATTTCATGATTTAAATAAAGCTTCTCTTAAAGATTATTTTTTACTTCCTAATATTGATACGATTGTAGACTCAACAATAGGCCATGTGTGTTACTCTCTTTCATGGATGACTTCTTAGGATATTCCTAGATCTTTATTAATTTGAAAGATCAATTTAAGATATGTTTACTACCCCTTGGAGTACATTTTTCTATGTAGTCATGTTGTTTGAGTTAAAGAATGTTGGTGCAACTTATCAATGGGCCATGATTCTCATTTTTCATGACTTCATTCACAAAATTCTTGAAGAAATTTTTGACATCTTAGCTAAGTCTATAACTTTCCAAGATCATGTAATAATTTCTAACTTAGCTCTGAATGACCCTGACTCTACAAAATGAGACTAAATCCTCTAAAGTGTGTCTTTGGTAACACATTGATAGTGGAAAAGTTTGAGAATTTATTGTCTCTAATCATGGAATAAAAGTTCATACTAATAAGATATAATCCATTATAAACATGTCTCCTCCTAAAAAAATTCTCCCTCTCCATAGTCTTCAAGGGAAGATCCAATCCATAAGAATATTTATTTCTCAATTGGTTTCAATTGTACCCTCCCCTTTACACACCTTCCTAAGAAATATGTACAATTACAATGGTGTGATAATTGTCATAAATATTTTGACTCTTACAAAAAATAATATTCCTCCTATTTTATTCATGTTGGAAAATAACAACCTTTCCTCCTTTATACATTCACTTTATCTCATGTCTTAGTATCCCTATTGACTCAACATGATGATGATGATAAGAAAAGGGTCGTAGATTACATTAGTTAAATACTATTTGATTATGAAATCAATTATTATGTATTGGATAAATAGTTCCTTGCTCTCATTTTCACAACATAGAAGCTAAGACATTATCTTCTTCATGTAGAAATTCATGACATCATCAAGTTCAATCCTCTCAAAAAACAATTCTCTAAAACAGATCTTTCGAGGAGATTGGCTAAGTGGGTTATGTTACTAATATATCTTGAGATTAATTTTGTCCCTCAAAATCAATATAAGGACAAGGTGTGACTAACAAGTTAGTTGAAGCCCCTTCACCATATTCCTTTCCTAATCTATATTCTTTTCTTGATGAATGCATTCTCTCTACACAAAATGATCCTACATGGAAAATATATTTTGATGGATCAAGATGTAGAATGGGCTCTAGTGCAGTAGTGGTCTTACTTCCACCCTCCATTAAACCAATTCCTCTCTCCTTTTGTTTATAATTTCTATGTACAAATAACATAGTTGAGTATGAAGACCTTATTGCTAGTTTGGGTTTTGCTTTGTTGTGTTGGCATAACAACTAACACCTTTGGAGTGCAAATTGGTACGGACAGCTATGCACACTACGCAATGAGTGCTCTTCAAATTAGGAGGGGAATCTCCTTGTTGTGCTGACAAAAGTGCTTGAAAAGGGAAATGAACTAAACTATATCCTGTCTTTTTGTCGCAGCTATAAGAGGTACAAGGCTTTCATGAAAACTCTATACGTTGCAGCTAAGTATTTTCTAGTTTCACAAGACTTAACTACAACACACAAAACTAAGTAAGTTAAAATATCCAATCCCCTCAAGAATTCATAGCATGAGGAAACGGAGCGAGAATGATTATCTGACGATAAACTGAGTACAGACTCACAACGTGAAGGCAAGGTGGCACGACTATCTGCTTGTCTGAATAGGCTTATTATTCACACACATCACATGATAAACAAGTATAGATTCTCAACTTGAAGGCAAGGTGGCACATCTATCAGCTCAATCTAAACAAATTTATTGAACACAAAACATGAAGGATAGCCAACTAGGATAGCAAATTGCATAGGCAAGACACGCATACAATCTATGATCAAACTAGCCACTATATCTAACTAAGGTAAGAATTCACCATCATAATTGCATGAAACCCAAGTGGCATAACAATTCATCATAACAGTAAATACTCATGAATAGATACATAACGAGCAATATTGAAGGCAAGGTAGGGACAACATATATTTCTCTCTCATGCAAAAGTTATGTACAAATGAGCAAAGCTCTTATTTATAGACATTAAAAGGTGTAGGTAACCCTAAAATCACCTTGAGTCAACTACAGTCTTGCAATGCATGCAATATTTATTGCTAAACCCTAATAAAGTAAACTATACAGTTAACTGGAAAACTACCATCAGTTAACCGGTACAAATTAATCTAAGTGGACAATGTGCAAGCATGCACGTCCTTATTGAAAGCAAGTTAACTGGGACACTACCATCAGTTAACATAAACCCTAAATACAACTCCAAGTGAATAAAGATAATCCCATAATAGACATGCATGGGATGAGACAGCGAGTCAACTTGAAAAGGTAACACCAAGTTTAACTCATGTTTTTAATGTCTATCTTGAGAGGTGGGAACTGAAGTCTACTGGCTGTGATCTCAAGCAACCAATCCCTCAACGAGATTGTTAACTACATCACTATCTAGAACATTGATACTCTGCCAAAGTATGCTATGTCTTTGTAGCATGTCCTCACTAGCTATGACCTGGGACTGAAGTTCACCTCTGCTCCCAATTGCTTCATCGAACAATGTTGACATGACTGTAAGCTGATTAATCTTACAGCCAATGGTCTCCCCATTGAAAATAGTATGAATGAGTGCTTGGAGCTTTGATTGCACATCAATAAGCTCAACATATGCACCACCCTCAATCTGACACCGGCACGGTAAGCGAGATACTAAGTTTCTCACAAACCAAAGTGCACTAGTAACGTGCTCTCTACTCAGCCAACTCCGATGCCATAATTTCCTCTATCTTTGCCTTGAAAACCAACTGTGTTTTCCAAGAGTAGATAGCCTCTTTATCCTTTGCATTTGTGACTGATTCATATGCCACACTCAAGTGAGCAATCATAATCTCGTCCCAGGGTTTGTTAATCGCCATGTCTCGTTCCTCATCCTGGAGACATAGACGGAGCTCTCGTGCATTGTACCACAACTGATATAGCTCTATAAGAATAGAATGGCCTCTATCAACGAACTCCTCCCATTCCTCCAAACACTTGTCGTATGCAACCAAGTGATTAAGTTGTCCCTATTTTGTTGGAGGCTCAAACATCGGTAGGAGTGTGGCGGTAACATTTGACCTGTGTACAAGGCTAGAAATGTACTGATGAAGCTGTCTGATTTCAAGCTTGAGGGTTGCCTTGTCTTCTATGTCCTTCAACATTCTATCCCTGGCATTGTCTGTAGAAACATGTAGG